>JANSJX010001066.1:0-12154 GCA_026168455.1 Theocolax elegans
GGTCAAAAAGCACATTGAATCCCCAACCCAAATTCCCGCCCCAGATACGCAGCAATGGATAGAGCGATTGCATAGATTGCCAGCAATCTACGACCTAGTAAAGAAGCATACGAAATAGCCACAGCCAAGCAAGCACGGTATTAATAGAGGTCGTAGAGACATACAGTACCAATTAGGAGATTTAGTTTGTCGCGTAATCGTGTGCTATCGTCAGCCGACGATAATTCGCAGCTAAGCACGCACCCAAATATATAGGACCCGCAAAAATAATTCAAATTCTCCCCTAGCATTATTTAGTGGAGGATGAGAGCAGCAAACGACAAACAAGTTCATATTAGCGATTTAAAGCGGTGTCCCTCCCCGAAATGTAATTCCACCCCAATGTCCGCAAACGCAGCAGCACAATTATCGCAAAGCATCCGAATCACGAATCCGCCCAAAACCCAGTTACCCGTAAAAGAGGTCGTCCCAAGAAAATTATACCTGCCCCATATGTCCCCTAGCAGCCCACCCAAACGTCAGCTTAGACCGCGAAAATAATAAAGCATAGTATAATAAATGGAATGGCAGCGATGGTAAATAGAGCAAATGCAAAACAATATAAAATAAATCCTTGCAGAATGGATCGTACGAGCAGAACGGCCTCCGCATTACGTAGAGGACGGGGCAGAGGCCGTGCCCAAGTATATGGCGAGCGCCGGCCGGTTATTGGAGATCTGGAGCAAGTGCTCCAGAGATTGGCTCTACCCCAGAGTCCAATCAACCGACGGCGGAAACCGCCAATGATAAGCGGCAGCAGCGGTAGCAGCTCCGAGGCGGAGGAGACCTCCGCACCCATCAACATGTCCGGGAACTCGGGGCTGCATAAGAGGAGGGAGGCACCTCTGTGAGGACCCCTCGTGGACCCCTCAAACCCCAGCCGCAGCAAGCAACACTACGCAGCCCCAATGTCCCCTATACCCTTACTTCCGGTCTCGCAAAACCCCAAATCCCTCCGCCCCCAAAAAACAACATCCCACCTGTAATCGTCCACCTCCTTTTCCGGAATTCCCTCCACAACCGTCCTGACCATCCCCCCCCCCCTCCAACGCCCTACTCCCCAATACCAACACTCCTATCCTCAAACCATCCCGCCAGCATCCGAACCCTTCCTCCGCATCCCTACCCCAGCAAACCGCAGCAGCCCCCTTAGCCAAACCCAAACCCCTAATGTCCCTAAAAATATAAACCCAACCGCAGCCGATCCAACCATCCCAAACCCCACCCCAAATCTCCCGCCTTCCCGAGCATCCCCCGAGAGCAGCACGTGGACCCACTTCCCCAGCTTCGTGCGCATGCCTCGACCGCCACCCACATGTTCAGCTGGGTGCTGGAACTGTGGCGGAAGAGGGCAAGTTGGCGGGCCTGCGTAAGCCGCCATCTTAGTTTGCCGAAAATGTGGGATGAGAGGGTTCCACACTAAGGATTGTCCGCAGTGAAGTGAACATTTCTGGGAGATGCAACGGAAGCGCGGAAGACTGTAGACCTCCCTTCCTTCCCTTTCATCCCACCCATACGCAGCAGCAGCAGCAAGGGCAGAAATATATATTTCTTAATTTATTTTTTATAATAAATAGTCAACAAACCAAACTAACGTTGGTAATCATTTAATCCTGCAGTCTCTCTTCTATTACTTTTTACTGACAGCAGCTTAATGTACTAACAGTACAAAATACCACAGCAGCCAAGAATAATATGCACAAATTTCTTATAAATACATTGTCTTAAGAGAAAGATATTTTAAAATAATTTAATAAGCAAGCAAAATAATGACGCAGTAGCAGCATATGGCAAATAAGCAGCAAGCATGCACCAATCTTATAAATTAGTAGTAGCATTAATATATAAAATCGATATTTTATTTGCATTTAAAAATTTAATTTTTGTTATTAAATAAATTGTTTAATAGGAAAGAGAGAGAACATGTAAGTATGCAGTATGAGAGTGTCGCGAACGCGAAATGAGCTCTCAAAGCGGTAAAGATATAAAATTTAATGTAAGGGCCCAGCCAATCGTACTTATAAGCAATAATAGAGCAAAATTAAATCACATACACCGGGTACACTAACACAGATAGCAGCCAAGCAGAATAGTCATGGAGATTAAACACGAGCACACTGCAACAGTAGTGTAACGTACTGGTCAATCCTTCGGACTTTACGCAGTTCGTAAGTTTGAGATGGGATTAGATGTCTCGTGGCTCGGAGGGACTAAAGCGTTTCTCCCGTACTCTCGATGATTGATAGGCGTGGTGACCCTCCGTTGAGCTTAATGAGGCAGCGTGTGGCAAAGCTTTATTATGTGAATTTACAGGATGACAGGAGTGCCAAAACCCTCGTGTAAAATGCAGTTTGTTTCTCTCGTGATTGGAAAGCCTGGTCCTCCTCGATGATCCGACGTATATTTACTTTCCGTGCTTTTAAATTATATACTTTACCTCGACGTTAATACTTTTATTAATACCTAGTTCCTTCTATGTATATAAGGAAAGATTGGTAAAGAAATAAATAACTCGATAATCAACTTTACCTGATAAAGTGGTACGATTATTTATTTATTTTTAGTGTACACTCTTCGCGTTATGTCGCGGGTGCTCGTGCACGTACGAATATAAATCAGTATAATTAAGCGATATTAACAATGAAATATTGACTGGAACGGTAATTAGAACGCGTCCGCTACTATCGGTATAAATTAGAATATACTTTGTATCTTAATAGAAGAAGACCGTTCGAAGATTATCGGAGTGGCGCGATTGCACGTCCGTTTTGGTATCAAGGCAGTCTGAGCACTGGGCGGAGTCGACGAGCACACTGCGCTCGTGAGTAGCATCGTGGCGGGGATAGTTCAGTCTGATTGGTCGCGCGTGACGATACATAGAAGGTTCTAGAAAGCGTTGGTCTTTTTTATTGGTCCGTTGTTGTCAAGCGCGAAAACGCTGACTTAAAACTTTACGCGAAATATCGTACTGGCGACGATATCTAACACCGGATGTTATACAGGATACATGATATTTATTCCGTTGGCTTCTACGTCGTATAATTACTCTATATGGCTTCTAGAATGTTCTATGTTCGTTGGTTTTTACAATATTCGTTAATATATTATTGATTATCGGGAGGGAAAAAGGATCTTTATTACAAAAGTCTGTTGTATATGAAATTTCGAGTCGATCGCTTAAGTTGAATTATCGAAATAGAGGACGATTTTGTGTTTCGCAGTGCTGTTTACTGATGTTTCCTGTGGTTAGAAATATTCCTTTCTTATTTATAATAATTTTAAATGGTACATTACATTCATTATAATAAGCATTGCGTATATTAGTATACAAAAGTATGTATATAAGTAACGCTGGTTTTTCTTGCGATTGGTGCAATACGTGTAATACAATAATATTCATATAGTTCTTGTCCCTTTTATATGTTTAACAAAATTATAAATAAACAATTGCGTTGTAAGAGTCTTCAGATGGTACCAGTCGACGCTATTCATGATCGAGAAGTTGTTTCGGGAAGATTTGCCGTATGTCGGTAAGACAGTTTCACTCCTTATCGATGGTGGGTAATATATTACCGACTGTCGCATGTTTGATGGTCGTCGGCAGCTTATCGTCTCCCTCTGGTAACATTTATCGGCAGCCGCCTCGTTTAGTTACGTATCACTCGATCAACGTTGATAGAACTCTCATTTGCCCAGAAATGGTCGGTGTATCGACTATTATTGGTGTTGGAACGTTTTCGTAGCATGGCCAACCTCATCCTGCGGATGTGCGTGACTCGTCTCTGTAGTGGGCGATCTAGAATTTTGATCATTTATCCAACCACCGCGAGGGTGAACATACATTAGTATACTGTATATACGAAATATGTGTTAACTATAGTGACAATGGATGGTATAGGTGGGAACAAATATGCATATCGTATAGAACGATGAATTTTATGGGGGGGTGGGGCTCTTATCAAAATTTGATATCTGTCGTCGTTGTCTAGTAAACTCCCAATAGTAGCGTACAGTTACGTCACAGTGCTTGAATTGATATATATATATGTATATATGAGTAATCATACAATAATAAAAATAATAATAAATATCGGTTTAGGCGGTATATTCCATGGTCGTTATTGAGAATAGAAGTGCTCGACAGGTCGATGTTTGGTGTGTGGACCCAAGTCACTCCCACTCCTACAGCATTCAAGATATGCATCTGAGACCGATTTCATATTAGTCGCTTAAGATCTACAGGCTGCCATCTATTCGCCTACGCAGATAAAAGTGTTTAACATTTATTGAAATAATATTGTACTTAAAATAACAATAGTATGTAATTAACAATTAAGTTAGATCGTTTATATTTCTTAGTTATACAATAAGAACAACATAGTAAGGTCGCAAATTCTGCGAGCTGAGCCTCATATCGTAACAGTAGCACCGGCTACTTGTTAGAAATAAGTTAATTAAGAAGCAGCATTACTCTCCCCTCAGCTACATGCTAGGAGAGGATTGGAAGTGAGGTTATGGTAATCATAACATTACCATAACTCTCAATTAATAATTAGTAAATAATACGCAGCACTCCCTCGGAGATAGATATTCACCTAAGAAGGCAGCCAGCATCCCCGCAGCAACGCAGCACCGACGAAGAGCAACAATCACCGACCCGACGCGCACCAGCTGAGCAGCCACCGTGAGAGCGAGTGCGAGAGAAGACTTGAAGATCGGCCGTCCCGTTTGCACCTGTAACAGAGTAGACTCATTAGCCGATACGTTAGACATCACGGAACGATCATAAAGGCTTACTTGGGTTACAGCATCACCAGGAACACCGTCCTCTCCGTGGGAAGCAGCAGCCCCGGCAACGTCGTCCGCCTTGATAAACATGGCCGCGAGCACTCACTACACGAGGCGCGAGAGACGACGGCAGCCGATGGGCGACTCGACGCGAGAAGCTGCGCGCGCACGTCGGGCCCGAGCAGCGAAGCGGCGAACGAGCCCGAGCTCGAGAGAGCTCATCGGGACGCCTACGAGGCAACATCGGCCGACCGATATATAGTATATTTTCGAGTGTGTCTGTGTGCACGAGATAGAGCATTTGACCGAGTATAAGCAGCAAATCCCGGAGACGATCTCCATTGAGCAAAGGTGGGTGTACGCCTTGTACCGGGTATCCTCCTGACCGTGAGTGTGCTTCCTTCATTCCTCCTCTCCCCGCCCCTCGCGGAGCAAGTCGTCGCAGCTCGCACGCAGCCGAGCACAGTCTATTATATTCGCCGCGATCGTACGCGGCTGGCGCCCAAACCCTTTTCTTTAATACTTATAATAAATTCATACTATTATTTATAACTTATTTGTTTATTAGCCTTTGACGCCACGCCCTAATCCCCAGCGTGACCGTTACAATATATATATAATTAGGACCTCCCCGAAGGGAGTCCCAAGTCACAATTGATATTCATAATGCCCACAGACCCGTGCCCAAGCCCTTACCAATACATTCACAATATACCCACATATACACATATATATAAACACCATTATCGGTACTTATGGTGACACTTCGTGTTATCTTGGTGTTTTGAGGTTATAAAACATATGTAACGACTCAGATATAAGGGGGAGAATATTAATTGACAGAATAATGCATAAAAAACCAATAACCCAAATATCCAATAACCCAAATACCTAAATACCCCTCACCGGTAAAAAAGCACACTTTGACGTTATAATATTAATGAAGGATTGAAGTTATAACCTCATTCGAAGTGTCGGAGGCCTCCGGCCTCCGGCACCTCGAAAGACGTTATAACTTCAATCCTTCATTAATATTATAACGTCAAAGCGGGGCTCACAAAGCTAATTTTCCGATTTTTTGTGTGTCGGCATAAGTACGGATACATGGTTGAATTTTCGGTGGAATTATGCTGACGTCGGCATAATTACCCCAAAGTAAGCACAATTCCCATTTCCCGTAAGAATTTGTCGGCATAAGTACCGATTGATCAATTTATACATATACATATATATATATATGGGTGGTTCTCTGTGACATCGAAGATGAAAAAAATAAATATAGCTATAACTGTGGGAATATGTTTTTGAGGTATCCAGTAGTTCTCCTGAATTTTTTCAGATTTTTTCTGGGCCATTATTTTAAGTTACAGAGAGTCAAAGTTGACATTTTAGCACTTTTTTGCATTATATGCCCATTTTCATGAATTTTTAGCTCCCAGGGGATGCATTTTTCACTAAAAACATAAGTATGACTTTTTTTGTAAAATTTTCCGAACTTTTCATTAAAAATACTTTTAAAGACATAAATGTATGCTGTCACACTCTTGTAAGCCATTTAAACCTTAAATAGTGAAAATCAGCAATTCTGCTCCGGACTCTGGTAACCTAATACTGTCTAAAAGATGTCTTTTTATAGTCAGAAACTGCCTAAAAATTTCCAGAGTGGGTCTAAATCATTAAGATCACTTATGGTCAAAATATCCGGGAAAAGTGCCCCAAATATTAATAGAAATGTATATTTGTTGTCTTATAACGATGAATCTATTAGCATGATCATTGCAAAAAAATTTGTGCACTTACCTTGGAGTGGTAGAAAAGTATCTTCACTTGTTTCAGTATCCATCTAATCCCCTGTAAGCTGCTAAAATTACAAATATTATTACACATGTAAAAAATTAATTTTTAAACATTTATAATGCTGAATTTTTAGTTTTACATCCCTTACAAGAATTATAATACTAATCTGAAGGATTACTATAAATATATAAACATTATTATTACAATAACTGAATATACGTATTTAATGCAAAAGATATATAAATAAATCGGATATATAATTATAATGAATAATATGATAACGTGACAGTGACAAGTTTGTGAAATCTAAACAATATATTGCTGAATAATAATAATAATAATGTTGATACTTTTATAGTAATCCTTCAGATTAGTATTATAATTCTTGTAAGGGATGTAAAACTAAAAATCCAGCATTTATAAATGTTTAAAAAATAATTTTTTATAATTATATAATAATATTTTATTTTTAGCAGCTTACAGGGGATTAGATGGATACTGAAACAAATGGAGATACTTTTCTACCATTCCAAGGTAAGTGCATAAATTTTTTTTCAATGATCATGCTACTAGATTCATCGTTATAAGGCAACAAATATACATTTCCATTCATATTTCGGGCACTTTTCCCGGATATTTGACTATAAGTGATCTTAATGATTTAGACCCACTCTGGAAATTTTTAGGCAGTTTCTGACTATAAAAAGACATCTTTTAGACAGTATTAGGTCACCAGAGTCCGGAGCAGAATTGCTGATTTTCACTATTTAAGGTTTAAATGGCTTACAAGAGTGTGACAGCATACATTTATGTCTTTAAAACTATTTTAATGAGAAGTTCGGAAAATTTTACAAAAAAAGTCATACTTATGTTTTTAGTGAAAAATGCATCCCCTGGGAGCTAAAAATTCATGAAAATGGGCATATAATGCAAAAAAGTGCTAAAATGTCAACTTTGACTCTCTGTAACTTAAAATAATGGCCCAGAAAAAATCTGAAAAAATTCAGGAGAACTACTGGATACCTCTAAAAACATATTCCCACAGTTATAGCAATATTTATTTTTTTCATCTTCGATGTCGCAGAGAACCACCCATATATATATATATATATATATATATAATATATATATATATACATACAGATACATACATACATATTTGTCCCGTACATCGTTAAATCTATCCAAAAAAGAGAGGGGAACATTCTGTATTGCGAGGCTAAGTCGAGTCGTGTGCTCCCGCATATCAGGCGAACATGCGCCGCGGAGAGGTGGCACGCCGCGTCAGTCTTAATATAGCCGGGATTCCCCAACCTCCTCACCACACATAGTACGTCAATACCGAGAGGCAGTAATTCTCAAACCAACAACGCAACACAAGAGTATAAAACCAATTTTAACAAACAACCAATATTAATTACAATATAGTTTTACAATATTTAACGTTTCTTTATACATATTCTTCAAAAAATTTACATCCTCTATACGGTTAAGCGTGTTATCATGTGTATAAATATTCAGCATCTCCGAAAACATTCGTTTTTTCTTATTACTCTCGATATCAATGATAGATACCTTATTAAAATCAATGTTATGGCCTGTATCTCTCTTATGGACCGCTAATGCAGATCTTTCACTCTCATTACGTACATCATTTTTATGCTCTCTAATGCGTGATTTTAATTTACGTTTACTTGTGCCAATGTATTGCGCTGTGCAGTGTTTGCAAGTGTAATGTCGGGCAGTTTTTTTTATACTTTTATATTAGTTAACGATAACCACGATTTATCCAAAATAAGTATAAAATAGTATGTTAGTAATGATCGTATTCAAATATAAACAATATATATACTTAGCAGTTAGTTATAAATGTATTCAAATACAATATTCATATGTTATGTATACGCATATATTGTACACGCATGAATCACCTATACTTTTCTCTATCGCACAAAGTCAAATCCTTAGTTCCTTTCTGCACCACCAGACTAGCGCCACTGTCAATTCTCCACGCAACCTCTGCCACCTACTCATATGTCATGTTCTCCTAATCCTTTCCCAATAGATTCATGCGTTTCGCGCAACAATACGTTATATTAATAATAATCTTATGCATTATGAATTGTATAATGCCGCTAATACTTGCTATTATAACATTTATTTAATATTAAGTTACACATACGAATTAATGTCTTTCCACGAACACACTCATGTTTACGAAACTGACTCTCGACTCCGCTAATATTACTATTGAAATATCTTCTTACTCGAATGACTAATGTGTTTGACAATAACATGACTTCACAAAATTGCAATAGTATACTCCAAATCACCTAAATAAGTACGTCATCAAACATTCGCCAAGACAATCAAGAAACGCCGAAGATCTCATCAGTTTGCTGACGAAGCCCCACCTCCATCCAATAAGCGGATTCGCAGCCCCATCCGCACACCACCGAAAGGCCGCCACATCCAATCAAGAGCAGCTCCGCCTTCAAGAACGGCGTACCACAAGATGCGCAGCAGTCGTTCCCCTCCATACCACCTCGAGAGGAGACGCGCATCAACAGTCAGTCGAGGAGAGTCGTAGTCAGTCGATCGAGCGGACACGAATAAGTCGGTCTTCATACTCTCACGTTTACAAGTGATTGTATCTTCGCGTATATTCAACTACGTTAAATTTTGTACCTCAGTTCGGACACTAATTACTGTTGTTTTAAATTTGTACCTATTTGTCAAAAGCTATTAATTCTGTGAAATATAATTAAGCTATTTTAAATAAATTGAGTGTAAAATATAAATCTGTGATCTCGTAATTGACTTTATCCGGACTTCCATCCACTATCCCGTGTTTCACAAACTATTGCGTTCACTCTCGAAATCAATCTTCCCGTCATCGTCGTTTTGGACTTTGTTTCGACTCACACATCTTCGTCGTCCTGGATTTGGCTTGGAGGAAGCCGAAATCTTCTCCTGGTGACAGCTGCTGCCCTACCATTTCACCCTATACACCCTTCACAGGAACTGCTAAGACCTGCCTCGCTCTACCACGGTTCTCATCAGTAAAAGTTAAGTAAAGTTATTTAGTTCATTCTTCCGTTTACAAAAATAAAAACCAGTAAAATTATAACTTTAATATTTTTTTATCTGTAAAATTATCCGGGACACAACATTTTTTGGTGACAGCGGTGGGATACGAAAAAAAAATAATATACATATATATACGAACACATACGTATATAGTTTTGAATATATATATACATGATTTTTTGTAAATGGAAGATTGAATATAATTATCATTCAAGTAAAAAAATTTTTTTGCAATATGCCAATGTTAATGGTCGAACGGGAAGTAGTGCCAGTTACAAACGATAACAATTATGACGTAATAATACGAATACCGCGAGTTACAATTGTTAACGATGACGATCTCATATGCACAAGCCAAATACAAACGATATCGGAAGATGAAAGTAATCCAGTCGAATGCGGAGCCAGCGATGCCAAATCCTGCGTTTGCTTAAACGAAGATAAAACAAAAGAAACGACGCAAAGTAATCCAGTCGAATGCGGAGCCAGCGATGCCCAATCCTGCGTTTACTTAGCGAAAGATAAGACAAAGAAAAGACGCAAAGTAATCCGGTCGAATGCGGACGACGATGTACGTCCATCCCGCGAATGCCCTGTCACCTTCAGCAAAACTCACGACATATCTAAAATAAGAGTATAAAGGCTCGCGAAATCAGTAAAACTAGGGAAAAGTCATCAACACATGCGTGAAAGGCACATACACATACTGACACTACCCAACTCGACAGGAACTTAAACAATGACCGAAATAAGCATAGACGATACCCCTACATTCTCTTCTCTCCTGTTCCGTATACGAATTGCTTACAACAACAAAATCATCCATCAGTATTCGCAGACGACGGATCAAACAGAGACATTAACAATGACCGACTTACACTAAATTATTCAGGCCGATGAACTGTATAACAATAAATACATAAAGGAAATCCTCATTGAGGACAGACCGATTAACGACGACGAGACCCACATAACCTACTGGACAAGCGACGGACATATAAACAATAACGCACAAACAGAACTAATACTCGCGGATCACGAACTTCCCATGATGGGGGAACTGTATTTATACATTTAGTTACACATCGAATAACGCGGTAGTAACTCCCACTTTGAACATCACGCGATCTGATAAACTGCGTCAGATTTTACAAACCGAAAAATGCGACTCTGACACTAATATAGGATAATAAATAAGCGAAGAATATAACGATGTTTTCTTACTACCGGGAGACACACTCCATGCTACGAATATGACCGAACATCGTATTGATTTAATAGACGATATACCAGTAGTAGGCTAAACAATACCGTTTGCCACAAATTTTAAAAGAATAAGTTAATGTACAAATCTCGAAGCTGATCGAACAAGGAATAATAAAACCTTCAGATAGCGCGTTATTCTAGCCGTTTGTGGATCGTTCCCAAAAACGATGGTCCCCAGGGAGAGAAGAAACGGCGTTTAGTCATCGATTACAGATGTATAAATGAAAAACAATCAGTACCGCTTACCTTTACCAAATATTAATGATATTCTCGATAGTCTAGGCGGAAATAAATATTTTTCTTGTCTCGATCTTCGCTTCGGGATTTCACCAAATAAATATGCGCAAACCAAGATCGTAAATATACCGCTTTTCTGCCCCTTATGGTCACTATCAATTCAAACGAATGCTTTTCGGGCTGAAAAACGCGCCTGCCACCTTCCAGTCTTTAATGGATGCTCTCTTCAAAGGCTTACAAGGTAACTCCATTTTTGTATTGCTGATGATTGCATCATCTCTTGCTAAAACCTTGGAAAAGAGCACGATAAAAAAGTGGAAGTGGTAGTTCAAAGATTACGCGGACGCAGGCAATGAAGTTACAAGCGGAAAAATATCAATTTTACCGACCGAAGTCGTATACCTCGGTCATAGCATATCAGCAAACGGCGTAAAACCTGATCCTAGAAAAATTAATTCTGTTTGAAAACTTCCCTTTACCGAAAGAGAAGAAAAATATTAAGCAGTTCCTTGGACTAACGGATATTATAGAAAATTATACTAATTATGCAAAAATCGCCAAACCGCTTACTGATTTGCTAAAAAATGAAAGTATCTTTAATTGGAAAGAAGAACAACAAAAGGCCTTCAGACAATTATCTCAAAAGTTGTGCGATCCAAATCGCATTCCTTAAAATCGAAAAAAATTTTTAGACACATCTTCCGGACCGTAGTTTTCTTCATCTATAAGTACATATAATATGAGAAACGAAATTTGAACATGAAAAAATAAGGCTTAGGACATTTTTTTTTTAAATTTGAAGTTTAAAATCAAAAAATCGAAAAATCATTTTTTTTAAACTTATATGTGACTTATAATCGTAATAAAAGATAATTTTTAAATTTTAAAAGAACTTTTTTGCGTTTTATTTTTAAAAGCTTATTATTATATAAAATGA
>JANSJX010000113.1:0-75973 GCA_026168455.1 Theocolax elegans
ATAGAGAGAATGAGAGATAGAGAGAATGAGAAGATAGAGAGTATGAGGGATAGAGAGGAATGAGAGATGGAGAGAATGAGAGTAAAGAGAATGAGAGTTGGAGAGAATGAGAGAGTGAGAGAATGAGAGATAGAGAGAATCAGAGATAGAGAGAATGAGAGATAGAGAGAATCAGAGATAGAGAGAATGAGAGATAGAGAGAATGAGAGTGGAGAGAATGAGAGCTGGAGAGAATGAGAGATAGAGAGAATGAGAGATGGAGAGAATGAGAGATAGAGAGAATCAGAGATAGAGAGAATGCAGAGAAGAGAGAATCAGAGATAGAGAGAATGAGAGATAGAGAGAAAACGAAAGTTAGAGTAATAGAGTGCGAGAGTAAGAGCTAGGTCCCGGTTCAATCCAGGCTGAAGCTGTTTTCATTGAAATTTCGAAAATGTCTGAAGAGTTGAATTTTATTTTTCATACAAGAAATTATAAGAAATTGCATTTTTCAAGGTTTTCTCGGGTGACATGTTGTTTATAGTAACTTGAAGCTTTGTAAAATGATAGATAATTACATAACGGAGGGCAACTAACTCCTGTTTTTGCGTAAATTTGTTTTTATTAATTGTTATAAGTAAATTAGTTGTTTTTTTCGTCTGCTATTTTCTGGTGCGAAATTTGTATTTGTAATTGAGTATGATACCCACTTAAACAAGGTATCAATCTACATAAGAAGGTTTTAAAACGTGTAATGAACGAAAAATTGCTGAAATGAGTTTTTGGTATGACATCTTACCTGGGATATGATCTGAGATCTCCCAGTGAGATTTTTTAATGGGGATATATATATATATATATATATATATATATAATGTGACAAGGTGGATTTAATCCACTTGTCATAGATTTCAGCTATACCGACACGCTAGGTGGCGCGTGTTCGGTAACATATAAGAGCGATAAGAAGCGCTACGACCAATTGCGGGCGTAGCGCAGTGGTAGCGTGAACGCCTTCGGACCCGAAGGGGCTCGGGTTCAAGACCCGACGCCCGTTCCTTTTTTTAATTTGTAGCAAATGAGTCTCATTGTTACATGGCGCCCAACGATAAAAACCCACATGTAAATAGTCCCCAAAAGCAATTTTAACCTTTCCCGCAGCAAAGCAAAAGCAAAGCATAGCAGTGCAAGCAAGCAGCAAGTCCTGTGCCTCCTCCTCAGCCTTACAATGCGTCTCGATGTCTTTACAGACGATGAGGTCTGGAAGACACTCGACGTTTAGGTGGGGGGGGAATGTGACAAGGTGGATTTAATCCACTTGTCATAGATTTCAGCTATACCGACACGCTAGGTGGCGCGTGTTCGGTAACATATAAGAGCGATAAGAAGCGCTACGACCAATTGCGGGCGTAGCGCAGTGGTAGCGTGAACGCCTTCGGATCCGAAGGGGCTCGGGTTCAAGACCCGACGCCCGTTCCTTTTTTTAATTTGTAGCAAATGAGTCTCATTGTTACAATAAGTAAACAATATATCAAAAATAATATAACAAATCAATATATCAAAAATTGTAAAAACAAATCGTTATTTCTATTTGAACTTCTAATATTTGTCATCCTAGTACATGTGATATTTTAAATTCTAATTGGAATGTTATAATTAATAATTTATTAATATGAATCGATCTATTATGAATTATATAAAGTTTATCAGGTATTAATGTAAATAATAATATTAGAATTAATTATTGGGAGTAACAGAAATTGTTAATGATATAAATAGTAAAAATGATCATTCTTCAATTAATTATTACGGATTTATCCCAACAAATTATATAATTGTAATATTTATTTAATTACTAGTACTATAAATTATTTTACTAAATAGTTTTTAAAAAGTAATTTTTTGAATATTACATTACATGTAATTTGATGGTAAAGAATTATTATGTTAACAATACTATTTAACTGCGAGCGAAGCGAGCATCTTGGCTAGTATTATAATTAAGTCAAAATTAAATTCATTATTTAAGTTAATTAATACAAATTTAGCAGCATTGAATCAATTTAGAAATTCATATAATTAAGTAAGCTATTATCAAAGTGAACAGGGTGAATAGTTTTATTTACACTTCTGGAGTAATATCCCATAATCCCCTCAAATGAATTATATTATTATCCTCGCTTATGCTGAGGCGACAACTTTTATCTGAGAGAATATACACCTGTGTACTATATTTATAGTAGAAATAAATTTATGTACTAATATTTAAAGAATTTTTCACCTTTTTTAGGAGAACGCATTAGTGTATAATAAGAACGCTTAGAGAAAATAAAAAAAAGTAGGTTTATAAATATATGAAAGTTTTTTTATTTATTCTTGAACTGTTAAAAATTTTTGGCAGTGGGTGCTAACTTAAATCGAGGCGCCAAAAATCATCCTCTGAATTAACGTGTTCTCCAAGCAACTTTTGAGTTAAAGTCTTCTCCAAGCGATTTTTGAGTTAACGTGTTGTCCAAGCGAATTTGAGTTAACATGTTCTCCAAGCGATTTCTGAGTTAACGTGTTCTCCAAGCGAATTCTGAATTAACGTGTTTTCCAAGCGATTTTTGAGTTGACGTGTTCTCCAAGCAATTTCTGAGTTAACTTGTTCTCCAAGCAATTTCTGAGTTAACGTGTTCTCCAAGCGAATTCTGAGTTAACGTATTTTCCAAGCGATTTCTGAGTTAGAATGTTTTTATTCGGAGGCGACGATACATACAGTTATATTAGCGTTATATTTATATTACACATGTCTTTGTAGTCGATTGTTGTTACGTATTTATATAACAACCAAACCATTACTTTTCGGGAACTCTCCATTCAGTTATTGTTTTCTTTAGTGATTATTCGAAATTACCTTTCTTTTTTTTTGAACATTTAATTGTGTAGTTACCATAAATTATTTAAAAGTAATTACGAATAAGCAATTGTATGTGTGTACAGACGTATATATATATAAATAAAAATAATTATACATTTATTGAAAATTAACGCCATTCCGCTCACGTTTGAAACACGGATATCACGTATTTAAATTATTATTTTCCTTTCTATTATCACTTCCATAGAAATTTACGTATATAAATCGAATAACCTATGTTCCTCATAATTTTGAATTTTATAAATTAATTTGCAATTAAACAATTTACAAAATAATCTTGATTTTTTTTTGTTATAATGAATTGTTAATTTTTACTTAATTTTTGTTGTACAAGTAAAAGTAACAACCCTGGTTCCCGTTCAGTACAAACGTTTTTTTTCACTTAGATAGTTCGCCGTAGCTATTATTTAATTAGCGCAAATATTTGAAAATAAACAATAATATATTTTCCCTTTCTTTCCTCATACATATAATAAGATATTTATATTTGACGGTCCTTTTCGATTACGAACTATCTAGTTACGGAACTATACCAGCGTATTCGCTCTTAGAATCCCTTAATATATATTTTCGTTTCTTGCGAACACACACACTGACCGACAAATTTGTACACGCGCATTTACCATGTCTAGTCACCGAGAAATCGAAGAATGGCTCATGTACCTAGACAACGATACTAGGACAGACATGATGACTAGCTTAGAGCTAGTCACATCGGGTAGCCGCATTGAGCAGTGCGCCCGATTTTATCGATGGCTCAAAGGCGACTACGTCCCGGCGGACTTCCAGCCTACAGAGGCGGAAGACGAGAATGAAGTATATACACATCGCGTGTATTTGAGACAAGATTTGATCGAGCAAACTTGTCAAGAACGGTCCAGTTCGACTATACTGGGACAGGATTACGATCCCAATAGACACACCCGCTTAGCATCTTACTAGATGAAGCCGATAGGAACCACGATTACATAATACCACAAGCTGGCACTAACGGCAGTGCCAACAACCAGAGAAACCCCTCGCCAACGCACTTGGTCAACCGAAATACGAAGTCGGCGACCGACAGCGAAACCGAATCGCCGAATATCGGATCACGAAACGACGGCCAGACGGGCGAGACCATGTCACTGGACGGTCTCAAAGGCGAACGGTTTAACCTACCAGTAATCTTTATAAATTATTTGCAAAGCTTACATGAGCAAATTAAAACTCTGTCAACTCAGATAGCTAAGGTACGGAGTAGCTCACTAAATAACAGGCAAGGCATCGCGTCGAGCACTCGCATTGATAATGCAACAGAGAGTGCACGTATTGGGCCCGACCTAGGGGACCAACACCAAGATAGACACCAGAGGCAGCAAGTGAATATCCAGGATACATTCACATGCAATTATTACGACCAGAGTAGACCGATTTTGTCACAACCCGCGAACTTAGGTCACTCTCGAAGTCAAGCCTCACCGTTGCGTGAATCGTGGGATCACACGCAACAACCCTGCAACAACCATACCCGATCTGCACAAAATGCAACTAGATTGCAGCGTTCACACTGCGCCAGTTGCACCTGTGATTCGATACCACCGTTTGGAAATATCGGCAATGCCTGGGAGGGGGGGAACCTCTCCAGCGGCGCATATAGAGCAAATATGCACCACTCGCAGAGCAACGGTGGATCGACAAATACACGGGATATCGGCAATATAGTTCGACGATGGAACGTGCGATTCACCGGCGAACCAGATGATAGCATTGATCTATTCATCACAAGGGTAGAAGAATGCAGGACATTAGCAATGCTTACAGACGAGGAATTAATACCCGCACTAGCCGAACTAATGACCGGTGTCGCGTCCACGTGGTACCGCGATTGTAAAGACCAGTGGACAACGTGGCAGGAGTTTTGCCACGAGGCTAGAGATTGGTACGGCATGGACCGCCGTTACCAACAAAGACTAGCGAGCGATGCGAACCGACGAACCCAAGGGAAAGGCGAACCCGTGCGCAATTATAGAACGTGCTTAGGTTCGATGTTACGAAAACAACAGCCAATCCCGAGCGTAAGTCAACAACTTGACTTACTACATCGAAACATGCTGCCTGAGTTACAGCGTATGATAGAACGTAACTCATGCCGAAGCATCCGAGACTTGCTCGAGAAGGCACGCGACGCCGAGCTAACGCTGGAGGCCGAGATATCATACCAACCTCCACCTCCTCCAGAGAAGACGTTACACTCTGATCTAGGATTCAAACCGAGGACAGGGAAACCAAGTCAAGATCCTCCTAGTCGACCTAATTCTTCCGGGTAGCAGGAAGAATTACGCTCCCGATCAACAAAAGCCGAACGACTCTCGTTCGACAAAGGGAGGAAGTCCCACTCAGAGTAAGCAAGGCTCGGGACAGAGTAATATGAGTAAGAGAGGAGACGACGGACGGAAGTCTCCCCCGAATAAGAAGAAAGACTTCGGTAGAGAGAACGTCCCAAAGGAGGTATACTGTTTCGGATGCGGCATGCCAGGTCATCTCCGATATAACTGTCCGAAATGCACGGGAAACGGGAAGGGGAAAGACTAATAGGGGTCTCAACGGACTTTCCCCCGTGTAAAGAGGCCACAAAAGAGCGAGACGTTCGTATCAACGAGAAGAACACAGTTGCCGCAATCGTATCGACGGAAGAATGTAATAAAACTGGTACGACGGAAGGAAAATCGTCCGAGGACGACTCCGCTAGTGTAAAGTCGGATCAGGACGTAGGACGCTGGTGGCTACAGGTAAACGTAGGACCTTACCGCTTAAGGGCGTTATACGACCCCGGAGCATCCCGAACGGTCATGGGACCGATCGCCCTCCTGATTGCCAATGAATTAGGTAAATCAGTACGACCTGATAGCGGGTCAGCGCGGTGACCGAAAGTCAAGAGACTACTGATGAGTGGTATCTGGGCCAATACGACAAAGTCATGAAAAGCCCTAGTGATTTCCCCAAATGGAAAATCATAGCGGGGAGATTGTATACATATCGTCCCGATTCAATGTTGTCCGCAACACTCGGTGATGACGAAGCATGGAAGCTCGTCGTCCCGATTGAAAAGCGTGCGCTCGTCCTAAAACAAGGACACGACGAGCCCACGACGGGTCACCTAGGTAGGGAGAAAACATATAAGCGTATCGCCTTGTACTATTATTGGCCACGCTTATACCGGGATGTAGCCGACTACGTCCGATGTTGTTTGATCTGCCAACAATGCAAGGTCGAACAACGCCTACCTGCAGGACTAATGGGACGCCGGACCATCGAACGACCCTGGGAAGTTTGTCGCAGGGGACGTTATGGGTCCGTTTCCGAGGAGCGTCCAAGGCTTCGAGTATATTTTGATATTCGAAGATCTATTTACTCGCTGGATCGAGTGCATACCCGTAAGGAAGGCTAATGCGCAAACGATCCTCAAGATTTAAAGGACCGAGTTTTCTTCCGATAACGGAGTACCGTCGACGTTCTTGTCCGATAACGGGACAGAATTTAAGAATAGTCTCGTAGACGATTACCTGAAGGAAGTCGGGGTGCAGCATATGACTACTCCCCCCTACTTCCCACAGGCGAACCCAGTCGAGCGCGTGAACAGAACGATAAAAACCATGTTAATCGCGTTTATCGAGAAGGATCATAAGCACTGGGACTCGAATCTTCACGAGATCGCGTTCGCATACAATACGTCGATACAAAGTTCGACAGGAGCAAGCCCAGCGATGCTGATCTACGGCAGGCAATCAATGCCTCCCGACTCGTTAAAAAAACGCGAAGAAAAGGCAGCGCTTCTAGATGAAAATAAAACCGCACTCGAAGATTGGAAAGAACGCTTGGACTGGTTACCACTGTTACACGACGCAGCAGCTGACAGAGCAGAATCGGCCCAGGAGAAGCAAGCGACTTACTACGACAAAGGTCGCCGCTTTGTCGAATACGAGACAGGCGACCTAGTCTGGAGACGTAACGAAGTACTCTCATCGGCAGCTCATAACGTGTCGGCTAAACTCACCACCGAAATACAGGGGACCGTACATGGTCTCGAGAACCATTGGGACGAACACTTATTCGTTAATTGACGGGGACGGGGACACGGATTCTCCCGTCCATGCAGAACAACTCAAGCCGTACCAAAAGGGTATAGACCCGGAAGAAGACGACTTCGAGAAAACTCTTCCACCGTTGGATGCGTCACGCGCAAGGGCGGGTAATTGTCCGCCCTCAAATAGCCAAAACATTGTAAATACGAGCGAGCGTGTAACCGAAATAAGCGAGGAGAGACACCGTAGCGCCGGCGAATGAATGTCAGACCGCGCTGACCGTGCCCCCCAAGCGTAAACCCGGACGACCGCAAAAACAGCGTTCGTAGTTCGCCGCCCGATCGCACCGAAAATAGTGTGTAAAGATAGTCAGGAAGCACACGGAACCGTGTCCACGGGGAAGGTACGCCGCCCGGGTCGTCCACTAGGCTCCAAGAAAGCTAAACCGTCCGCAATAACGAAAAGCTGGTCGCCGCGTAAGACTCGAAGTCGTACGCAGGCTTGATACGTTCCTCATTCTCGACCCCGCTCCGAGAACGTACTGGCAGAAGCCGGATACCTACCCGGTACCCGCCGTCTGGGAGGGGGGTGTGGACGAGTGACGATAACGCGAGCCACTCGTCGTGGTTCTCCGTCGCGAGGCCCGTACGACCGTCGGGTAAGAATGCGCGTAATACGGAAGGGAGGGGGAACGAGAGAGAATCGAGGAGAGATATTCTCGTGTGAGCCGCCGAGCCGGAAGGTCCTCGGAGATATTGAAGGGACGCCGCCGTCGACCTAATACTATCGTCGAGACGCAAGGAGGTTTACGCACCGAGTACCAGGTTAGAGTTTTTCCCTCTCGACGAGGATAGTGTACTCGGGTAACTCTCGCGTGCTCTCTTCGTGCCGCGATCTTGCGTGCGGGTTATGACCCCCCGCGAGTGCGTTTAGGCCGCCCGAACAATCATATAGTTTCGCGCGTCCGCGAGCTAACTATTATATTGTATCATAGGTCAATGAATAAATTTGAATTTCATTTTATCTTTTGATTCGTATCATTTCGATATCCCGTATTCACCCAGGAATCCCGATCCTTAGTTTGATAAGCAGACGAGTTCGCGGTACTCGTCTGCCAATCCTAGATTCGTACTTCCGGAAGTGGGCTCACTCTGGAGCCCATATCAACGTACACGGTAGCTGTTGAGATATCGATAAGCCGTTGACGGAGTGCACGAGAGGCCCGATCGTGCGCGAAGGTAAGTTCGTCACGCGCGATCCCGGGGTTACCCCTACTCACGCTATCTCCGCTCATTATTCCCCAAAACCCGACATGCACCGTTACAATATATATTAACATATTAATGATATTTAATATTCCCCTCGCTATTATCACGTTTGATTAAATTGTGTTTTTCTTTTTGCTTATATACAATTAAGGCTTATTGAATTAAATCACACATTTTGCTAGTTTTATTTATTGTCAGCCAAATAAATTATAATAATCAATTTTGCTTGACCTGCTATACCCGTTGCAACGAAAATTTGATTTCTCCCCAATTGCTTCCCAAAAATAATAGTTAGTATATAAATTATACTGCATAATTTTTGTTTATTGTTGTTTGCTGCCTGCCTAACCCAGTTAATATTTTAATTATATTAGCACAATTTGCACGTCCTCCTGCACATATACCCCAATATTTATTGATTTGAATAACAATAACAATAAATATTTAGTGAATATTTTGGTGTATAAATAAAAGCTGTATATATTTTCCCAGAATAATAACACTGCATAATATATAATATAATAATTGATAACCCATATATATATACATATTTTCCGCTGTATTTATTCCCGTACTGCCCAGCTGATAATAAAGCAAGCTTGTTTATTTTTTTTGCTATTTGTGGATTGCTTAGTAAAAGTGAATTTAATTTAATTAGCTTAGCTTGAAAATTGTTTTTTTCCTTAATTGGTATTTTTTGATTTTTGCTTGGTGTGTTTAATTTAAATTAGATATAATTAAACAAGAGCTAAGATATTTCACGGCAATCGAGCTAATAAGAGCTATTAATAATAATATTTATTTAATTATTAAGAGAAAGTAAGCTACAATAAATTAATTCAAAATGTCTCACAACGGTGATGACCTTGATTTAATTTTGGGAGAAGACTTATCGGTATTACAACCAGCAGTAGGTGCCGGTGTAATACGACACAGTATTAATAATACCAGTGATGGTAGAATCACGGTATACGCGAGCAAAGTCGGAATAAATATAGATTCGGACTGTAAAATTATTAGAGATAGGTTAGCTAGGACTGGAATGCAGCAGTAGACGAGGCTAACCCAACCATTATGACAGATTTATCACTAACGCATTCAGAAGGAGGAAATATCCCCACTATCGCTGTAGATACAGCCCCAGAAAGAAGCAGTAAAGCAAGACGGATGCTTTATATTCAATTGCCAACCGGTCAATTAAGAGGACAGTACCGAGATCCAATCTCCATAAGTAATGAGAATTTGTTGTCATTACCGGAAATAGAATGCGGATCGGAAATGCAATCAGCTGTAAGGGAAAACAGCAACGCGATGGAAAATTTACAGCGATTAAATATTGAAAATTTAAGGATAAGCAGCGCAGCAAATCGTCCTCAAGCACAATCTACAGCATATAGATTGAGTCTACCGTCACCAGCATGCGATAATTCGATGATGAAATCAACGCATACAGTACCAAGCTTAACGACGACACAGTTAAACATAAATTCGACTTCCTATTATCCCATCCACACTTTAGCCCCTTCATCCCCCACCAACCCAAACCTAATAGATAACCCATTTACCCAATATACAGCTCCACTTACCACATACAGTACCAATATTTATACAGATACCCGACCTAGATCAACCCAAACTATCCAACCCTCAGCTTTTCGTCCAGTATGCACAAGCCCTTTTTCCCCTATTGCACTCGTACCTAGACCAGTAAGCCGAGCAAATACGCCACCGAACAGCAATGCAGAACCCGAAAAAGCGACCCAAGGAAAAAGAGTCAGCCAGGCACAAGAAAATAGACATAACCCCACAAGCAGCACACAGTTAAGCAATGTACATAGGAATGTACAGAAAGTCCATTGGGAAGACGATGGAGTTACAGAACCCAACGTCCCAAAAGAAAAGACACAAAATAATGAGAAAGAGCTCGAAAATAAATATAATGAACAATTCAGACGATTGGAGCAGCAAATACAGCAAATGCAGCAATTATACAGCAAATTAATAGAAATACAAAGCATTCAGCAAAATAATGAGCAGCAAACTAGACAGCATAATAGCAGATCACCAGTACACCATGAAAACAATGAACGTACTCAATCCCAACTAACCCACACATACAGCCACAGCAAAGTACGTTTAACCCAGCATTCAGGTACAGCCGTTCGTATGAAACAAGCTTAGAAGATGCTACCTTTATAAGGGAGAAAAGGACAGCACAGATATTCTCACGCCACCGCATCCAATTTAAAGGAGCGAAAAAGAATGATCCGGAGACATTCTTATCAAATCTTGAGGAATGTAGGGAAAATTACGGTCTCTCGACTCAGGATATATTTAAAGCTTTGCCATCAGTCTTAGATGACAAAGCATGGGAATGGTTCAGGCGTGAGAAAAGCAGCTGGAAAGACTACCTAGACTTTGTAGATGCGCTGAGACTACAATATGGGACGGAGGAAACTCAGAGCCAGCTAAGACAAGCGATTGAAAATAGGACACAAGGACAGAATGAGGATATTTCCACATACTTCACCAAGCTAAGAGGCATGCTAGACCAGGTCAAGCCAACAATACCTCAATACGAACAGTTGGATAGAGCGTATCGGAACCTGCACCCTAGCTACAGATCAAAAATCGAAAGACACCATTTCGATAACTTCATACAGCTGCAGCGACTTGGTAAAAAGGAGGAAGCAAGACGTTTGATGGATAAAACGTACAAACCTCCACCAGTCATTCAAAATTACGGCCTAGCAAAATATGCATATGTTGATTCTATGCAAACAAAAACACGCAAATCAGCAGCAGTTTCCTTAGAGCAAAGCGAACATATTGTAGTACCCCCAAAGTACATAGCACCCATAGCCACCAACCCACAAAAGAAAATACAGCCCCAGTACCCATGGAAGCCAAACAGCCCGCAAGCAACAAGAAAATATACAGCACATCCCAAGCAAGAGACGAAGTAGCAGTACAGCGAAGCTGTAAAGAATAACAAAGATAGCAGTTATTGGCAGCGAGCGCAGGAAACTAAACAAAGGGCTAAATCACCAAAGAAGCAGGAGTTCAAGCCAAATAAATTTAGCATGCCTAACTACGTAGAGCAAAAGCCAATTCACCCAAGAAAATTCAAAGAGCCTTGCTACAGGTGTAATAAACGTGGGCATTGGATAGCAGAATGTCCAGAACCTGCTACCTGTCGTAATTGCGGTGCTCAAGGCACAAATTACGCAAACTGCCGCTGCAACAATAACAGAAGCCAGGGAAACTACAGCCAGAGAAAATAGAGACCCGTATTTTCTCACCCAAACACCCAAAAGGGTCAATACCCTCCCATGTAGCAGCAAATAATTCCCTAATACATCAAATACCCGGCATCGATCCACGCCATTTCTTTAACATAGAATTAAACGAACAGAAACTTACAGCTTTACTTGACGATGGGTCAGTACACTCATTCATTGGGCGTGGAATGAGTAGAATATTACAGCATAAATTAAGACAATCCAGCAATTCAGCCGTTAAAGTAGCAGATGGTACAACAGTACCAACACAAGGTGTAATAGATGTAACCATGGAAATAGATGGTGAAACTATTATAATGCCTTTCCAAGTAGCATACGGCTTACATTATGACTACATATTAGGTATCGACTTTAAACGTAAAGCGAACATGAATATATGCTACGAAAACGATACGTGGTGGACTGATAAAGGTATCATTCATCATTTTTATCCTTATGGCAAAGACCCGAGTTGCTTACCCGCCCTAGCAAGCATAGGAGGATTGAAACGAGCTACAGCAGAACAAGAAAGGAGATTACAGCAGCTATTAAATGAGATGATTCCCCCAACACCAAAAACGCTTGGTGTCACTAACCTAGATACCCATAAAATCGATGTGCAAGGTGCCGAACCTATTCGTCAACAAAACCGTCGTTATTCGCCGAGGATGCTGCAGGCTGGATACGAGGAAATTGACAGAATGCTAAAGGAAGGTATCATAGAACCTTCAGAAAGCCCGTGGTGCAGCTGCTCAATTATAGTCCCGAAAGCAAATGGAAAATACTGCTTCTGCATAGATTTCCGGCAGGTTAATGCGGTAACCAAGAAAATAGCGTACCCTATGCGAAATATGGACGACATTCTCGATGAGCTGAAAGAAAGTCGGTACATTAGTAAGCTTGATTTATCGCAAACTTACCACCAAGTCCCTCTAGTACCAGAAAGCCGCGAAATTACAGCCTTTTCACTTCCCGGTAAAGGATTATTTCAGTTTACCCGAGTCCCCTACGGTCTATCGAATGCACCTGCAATTTTCCAGAACATGATGGACAAGCTCATAATGTCAGAATGGGAGCCAAACGTATTCGCATATCTGGACGATATTATAATTACAGCCAAAACCTTTGAGGAACACCTAAAATGGTTAAGAATAGTACTGGCCGCCCTCAAAAAGGTAAACTTGCAAATAAAACGAGAAAAGTCCAAATTCTGTTGCGCGGAAGTAACTTATCTAGGATACATTGTTAATGAGGATGGCCTCAAAACAAATATAGATTAGATACGACCGATACTAGAGTATCCAGCCCCAACCAATTTAAAGCAACTCAGACGATTTACTGGCTTAATTGGTTGGTATTCAAGGTTTATCGGGAAATTAGCAGAATACAGAGCACCTTTAAATTATTTAACGCGAAAGGATGCCAGATGGCAATGGCATCAGGAACGGCAGAATGCATTCGTGAAAATGAAGCTAGCACTTACCCAAGCCCCTGTTTTAGCCCGCCGTGTGATTACCCAGGAAATAAATGGTGAAGAACTCCCTATATATTACGTTAGCCGTACACTGAGTAAAGCGGAACGTAATTATACGGTGCAGAGAAGGAGTGTTTGGCAGTATTGTGGTCTATTGAAAGACTCAAAGGTTACCTTCAAGGTGAAGAATTTACCGTGGTAACAGACCACCACAGCCTTCTCTGGCTCCATCACATCAAGGATCCGACAGGCAGATTGGCTCGATGGGACACAATCCTGCAAAATTATAAATTTAAATTTGTGCACAGGAAAGGAGCATATCATAAGATACCTGACGCACTTTCAAGAGCATATGAAGATACAGCATTAGCAGCTACAGCCACAATTAATACAAGCGATCCTTGGTACCAAATGAAGATCCAAGCAGTAATAAAATCTACCCAAAAATACCCTGATTTATGTATAATAGACAACCTTTTATACGCACACCGTCCCAATCCCCTCGTAGACCCATTAGTCCCCGACTTAGATGCTTGGAAGCTAATTCTGCCAGCAGCTGATAGAGAGAAAGCTCACTATGAAGCGCACTACACCCCGCAAGCATGTCATTTGGGAAATGACAAAACGTATGCAAGGTTAGCCACTTACTACTACTGGCCAGGTATATACTATGACACCTGCAATTATGTGAGAGCTTGTCAAGAGTGTCAAGCCCACAAGAGCAATCAGCAGGCTCCAGCAGGAATAATGGAAGGCAGAAACATAGATGGACCTTGGACAGTAGTAGCAGTCGACATAATGGGACCGAAACCACCATCAAAGCAAGGTTTCAGGTACATAATTGTCTTTGAGGACTTATTTACCCGTTATGTCGAAATGAAAGCGTTAAGACGAGCCGACGCAAAAAGCGTACTCCAAGCGTTCGATGAGTTAGTCATTAACCGATGGGGTATTCCCAAATACCTAATTTCGGACAACGGGACAGAATTTGCAAATCGCCAAGTTGCAGAGAAATTACAGCAGTACGGAATTATACAGTCATTATTTCCGCCCTATTTCGCACAAGCTAACCCTGTAGAAAGGGTAAATAGAAACTTAAAACCGATGATAAACAGCTTCATTGAGGAAGATAATCGGGAATGGGATCGACATTTAGGAGAGTTCTGCTTCGCTCACAATACAGTCGTCCACTCTACAACTAAATACAGCCCAGCATTCCTAAATTTCGGCAGAAACCCGATACCAACAGCCCTTATACGAAAGCATCTAGAGTTCTCAGACCCCCCTCCAGCACCAAATACAGCAGCATGGATCGAAAGATTACATAGACTTCCAGCAATATATGATCTTGTTAGAAGACATATAGACACAGCAGTGGCTAGACAAGGTAGACACTATAATAAAGGACGTAGACTGGTACAATACCAAGTTGGCGATCGAGTTTGTCGATGCAATAGGGTATTGTCGTCAAAAGATAATCACTTGACAGCAAAAATGACACCAATAAACATAGGCCCCGCGAGAGTAGTAGAAGTTGTATCAGCAAATTATTATATTGTTGAAGATAAAGATACTAAGCGGAGGGTCAAAGTCTACGTAAATTATCTTAAGCGTTATATCCCTCCTAGAAACGTTATCCCACCTAAAATTCATTCTTCCCCTTCGCAGCGCCCAATAGCACAAAATATACAGCAAAACAATACGAGTAGCAATAACCCACCTAGAAAGCGAGGTAGGCCCCGAAAAATTAATAAAGACAATTAAAGAAATAAAGTTCAAGTAGAGAAAATTTTTTTTTAGCAAATAATAAGAATCAAACCTGATAATAGCAACGGGTAAGTATTAAGCAAGGACAGGAAATAAGAATAATTATTTCCCCTTAGAATGGAAAGAATGGGAAAATCGGCGTCAGCGACGCAGAGAGCCAGAGGCCGTGGCCGCTTCACCGCACGGAGTTGCGGAGACCTGGGCAGGACCAGGAGGGGATTCTAGAAGGATTAAACCTAAATAAAGAACCTGAAAACACCCCTCCAGGAGCAGGCCAACGCACAACCTGCTCAGGTACCAGAGGATGCATCAGGGGAGGGCGTCACCTATGCGCCAACCCTGACTTCCGCCCAGCAGCACCAAGGAAGGAAGTAGCCGCTCTCACCCCAATAGCTACCACCAGCACAAACATCACACCCTACAGTACCCCTACAGCCACTCCCACACCGCCATCCCAACCACCCTCCCTTTATATCCCAGCCTTCCTTCCCAACCAATTATTTCCCGCCCCGTCCTGGACCCGTCCACGGGCATGTTTACATACGTACATGTGCCCGTGAACATGCCCCCTCCCTGCCCTGTTCCCAACCTACCCACACCCAATACAGCACCCTTGCCCCTACCTGCTCCCCCATCCACCACCTCCCCAAAACCCGTTTCCCTTATGTCCCTAAACATTCCAAACCCTACAAATACCCAAACCCAACCACCCACATCCCCGACCCTACCATCCTTGATGTCCCAACCCGTACAGCCCCCTACAACCCTTCCCCCTCCCATTGACCCCTCAAGCAGATCTACGTCGTCTGCTGCAGTAGAGGCAGTACCAAAAACGTGCAGGACCATTTCCGCAGATGCAGGAATGTCCAGGCCCGACCCCAGCGAATGCCGCCCGGGATGCTGGAAATGCGGGGGGCTGGTACATAGCTGGAGGAACTGCCCCTCTCCAAACGTAGTTTTCTGCAGGAACTGCGGGAGGAGGGGAGTTTTCTTCAAAAACTGTCCCCGCTGCGCAGAGGGCTACTGGGAGATGCAGAGGAAAATGGGAGGGAGGAAATAAATTCCCTCCTCTACAGCTCCTCATAACGTCCCTCCAAATACGTTTACCCCGTCCAAGCGGCCAAATACATGAATTAAAATATATTTTTTTTTGTTTATATATAAATCAAGAATTATATATATAGCTTAATTCATGTAGTATAATTATTGAGACCCAACCCAAATAGTTACAAAAAAGTTTTTTTTTCTCTCCCAGTTCCTAAAGAGCAGCTGAATATAAGAAGTATTTTATTAACCAAAATAGCAATTGTCCTAAACAATAAGGGTGGTGAGAATAAAGCAGAGCAAATAGGCAAATAATTTCAATTATATTCAATGAAACGGTAATTGAAAGAGTTCAAAACGAGAAACTCACAAGCAGCAGAAGGTAATAATTCACCACACCTTATTAATTTTCTTTTTGTACTTTATATTATTCATGTTTATTATTTTATTATTTTTCTTTATTCCTTGAATTTATATATATATATTAATTTGTATAACAGTATGAGTATGATTGCCATCATGTAAGTATGAGGTATGATAGTATCGCGAGTAGGGATAGAGCTCTCAAACAATTGAAAAAATTTTATTTTATTATGTTATATTTTATGTATTGGGGCCAGTCGTCATTATATTAAAATTAATTTTAATTTATTTAAAAGCAGCTAAAAGTTATACACCATACAGCGCGTACACATACACAGATTTTCAGCCAAGCAGCTAGTCAAGGAGACTATACACCTATACCCCGTACCAATAGCACCGGCTATTTGGATATTTATTAAGTAAGCAAGC
Organism: Theocolax elegans; assembly: GCA_026168455.1. Lineage (NCBI taxonomy): Eukaryota > Metazoa > Arthropoda > Insecta > Hymenoptera > Cerocephalidae > Theocolax > Theocolax elegans. Next base: position 16,590 of record JANSJX010000113.1, read on the forward strand.
GTAATTACCCCCACCAACTTTAGCATTATATAAGCATAGGAAATTTTAAGCAAAATAGTAATTAGCAGCATTTGTTATTTTATTTTTTTTAGCTTAGCATTACTGTTAGCATTTTATTGAAATTACGACTTCCGCGTAATTTCGGTTTGGTGGGGGGGGAGTTGTGACAATGTGCTTGGCACATGTCAAGAGCGAGCGACAGAATCCCTAGCGAACACCTACCCACCCGTATAAGCTAGACGAGTCCCTAGCTACGCCTAGCTACCCATATACTATTCCCTAGCTACTTACCCGCACATCAACTACGCCCTCCCTACCCTCACATACTAAATACCCTTTCCCAAGCACAGTACACAACACTGAGGTAGTCTTGGCGATTAGGACCTTGGGCGAGCTCAGATTATCAGGTGGGCTCCTCCGAGTCTGGTACTGCAAACAGGATATTCAAGGGAGGCGATCACCAGGAAGCCTCCAGGACCCTCCGAAGCCTCAAGTACAGCAGTCAAGGCGATGAGGTGGTATCCAGGCAGGAAGCTGAAGAACCTCCAACGCCAAGCAAGATACAACTGTAAAAGAGATGCTTAATAAGAACAAATACACAGTAAGAGGGAAAGGAGTAAGGAAGATGATAAATAGCCACAAGCAGAAGACAAAGACCAGGAAATATATGTACTGCTGTATATAATCACTACAGCTGTACAAACAACGTATACAGCCGATCTCCCGGATAATCACGTATACGAATTTACATATGTGCGTAAACCTCACGACCAAATACCCACCTAGAGCCGTAGTCGGAGCGGCTATCCATCAGCGAGGTCAACGTCGTCGAGGAGAGAGGGGTGACTCGGCCTCGAACAGCAAGCGGCGGCGGGTGAGCTTCGTACCTGAAACTCATGTTGTACCAATTTGATGAATACAGTTAATCAGGAACGAATGATTAGTTACCGGAGAAGAGGTTGTACCGCATCTCCGAGACGGCAGCAGCACCAGGTCACCATCTCCATACAGCTGAGTTATACAGATACAGCCTGAATACAGCGGCACTCGACTCGCTCGCGAGACGCGGGATCGAGGTGCCGCGCACGAGTACGTACTGCGCAGGCACGCGGTACGAACACGGGGCTCTCGAGCACGCCGAGAGCCAGAGCTCTACGGTCCGCCTTCCTGAACGGACAAAACTTTGACAATAGCAAGACATCGTGTCCTGTGCCTCGAAAGTCGGTGAGATCGAGTACGAGTGAGTAAAGCGAGAGAGAAAGAGAGAGAGAGAGAGCAATAGCGTCCCAACCTGGTGTTCCGGAGACGTCGTAAAGGTTGGTGTATCATTACTCCCCTGCTGACGGTACCGCCGAGTACCGCCGAAAGTGCATGCGAGCATCCCGTCCCTTCCCGTCCTTCCCCTTCTTCCCTACAGCATCTAGCGCTTAACCCGGAACCCGGCCACGTAGCGGCCGGCGGTTGGACAGCAGTAACATATTACGGCTACTTCACCCGCGCATTATCGGTATTCGCCGCGTAGTAACGCGGCTGGCGCCCACTCCAATAATTAATATATTTAATTAATAAATACGTGTTTTATTATTAATTAATTGCTGATCTTTATTTGACCTGCACCCTGATCCCCAGTGCAACGTTACAATATATATATGGGGTATTCCACGTGAAGTGGTCCGATCAAAATTTTAAAATGCACCAAATTTTGGGTACACTTTGCAAATGTTTTTCAGAATACAGAAAAAAATTTTTAGGTACTGGAATCTATTTGCTCAAAAGTTATTCTAACCTCAAAAAGTGAATTTTTCCATATTTTTTCAACACCAGCTGGGTTTACCGCTATATAACACAAAATCTATCAACTTTTATTATATAACATTATATGTAACATTCGTTGCTAATTATATCTAGAATTTATTCTTCTGGGTTAGAATTTCTAATCTCAAGGTCAATGTTACATAAACTACATGTCAATATTCAACTTGAAAAAAGTGCAAGTGCGCCACCTTTGATTTTTTCATTCAAAAGTCTAAAAGAAAGCTTGGAGCAATACCTTTCAAATGGTCTGTAGCATTTTTATGGCCTCCAATTCTGTAAAAAGTTATGACAATTTAAAGAAACGCGAAATTTTTTTAAAAATTTAAATGGGAATTACCATGTTAATTTTTGTGAATTTTTTGTCTTTCTTTAAATTGTCATAACTTTTTACAGAATTGGAGGCCATAAAAATGCTACAGACCATTTGAAAGGTATTGCTCCAAGCTTTCTTTTAGACTTTTGGATGAAAAAATCAAAGGTGGCGCACTTGCACTTTTTTTAAGTTGAATATTGACATGTAGTTTATGTAACATTGACCTTGAGATTAGAAATTCTAACCCACAAGAATAAATTCTAGATATAATTAGCAACGAATGTTACATATAATGTTATATATTAAAAGTTGATAGATTTTGAGTTATATAGCGGTAAACCCAGCTGGTGTTGAAGAAAATATGGAAAAATTCACTTTTTGAGGTTAGAATAACTTTTGAGCAAATAGATTCCAGTACCTAAAAATTTTTTTCTGTATTCTGAAAAACATTTGCAAAGTGTACCCAAAATTTGGTGCATTTTAAAATTTTGATCGGACCACTTCACGTGGAATACTCCATATATATATATATATGGGAGATCCATGTGAAGTGATCCAGGTAAAAAATAGAATTTTGTTTTAATGTATGGAATCAGTAGAAAACTACTTGAATAGAATGTAGCTAAATTTTTAGACCTAAATTTCAATTAGTACCAGAGCTGTAACCAATCAAAAAATCGAATTTTTTTAAAAAAATGACTTATTGGCCATTTTTATCACTTAATAACTCAAAATATAACAATTTTTTCTTATATACATTAAATTTGAAAAAGTTTATAAATTTCAAGCAGAATTAGTTGAAATATTTCATTTATATTAGTTTAACACATTGAATATAGTTATAATTAATAAAAACCTTTATAGTAAAAAAAAGGGTTGTACGATCAAAAATATTTTATCCATCCAAGAATCTAATTCATCGATGATTAATTACCTTCAAAATGGTGCAAAGTTTGAGTGCGGCAGAGCATTTCAGACAAAGTTATGGTGTTTTTAGGCAAATTTCTTAAAAAAAGAGAGCAAATGCATTTTATGAAAAAAACAGACTAACCGTATACTTACATTCAAACAATATGACATTATTATTCCTCAATATTACTAAAATATACTATTTATTGTTAGTTATTGATACTTTTATTTAGTTGTTATTTAAGTCTGATACTTTTAGTTATACCTACTGTTATATAATTGAATTTATTGGAATTATAAAAAGTTTCAGGTATTTATCCAATTGTATAACAGGTATAACTGCTTATACCTACTGCTTTGTGTTTGTAAGCAGCTTAGAGATTGAAAAGTATCAGTAACTAACATTGAATAGTATATTTTTGTATTATTGAAGAATAATAGTGCCATGTTGTTTGAATGCAAGTATACGGTTACTCTGTTTTTTTCATAAAATGCAATTTGCTCTATTTTTTTAAGAAATTTGCCTAAAAACACCATAACTTTGTCTGAAATGCTCTGCCGCACTCAAACTTTGCACCATTTTGAAGGTAATTAATCATCGATGAATTAGATTCTTGGATGGATAAATATTTTTGATCGTACAACCCTTTTTTTACTATAAAGGTTTTTATTAATTATAACTATATTCAATGTGTTAAACTAATATAAATGAAATATTTCAACTAATTCTGGTTGGAATTTATAAACTTTTTCAAATGTAATGTATATAAGAAAAAGTTGTTATATTTTGAGTTATTAAGTGATAAAAATGGCCAATAAGTCATTTTTTTAAAAAAATTCGATTTTTTGATTGGTTACAGCTCTGGTACTAATTGAAATTTAGGTCTAAAAATTTAGCTACACTCTATTCAAGTAGTTTTCTACTGATTCCATACATTAAAACAAAATTCTATTTTTTACCTGGATCACTTCACATGGAATCTCCCATATATATAATTTTTTTTTTTGTATAAAAGTCAGATAGATTGAAATAATTTTGCTTTAAGCAGTATGTATGCCACATGTGATAGATAATAAATATTAATCTATTGACAACCTTCTAGAACTGTAAGAATACATATTGTGACGGAAATCGTCACACAACCTATTCCTTGGTGGCAACATCCAACTGAGAATTGTAGAGAATATTCAGCATTCCATCATTCTCTGTATGGATTTTCTACAACATTGGAATATGGAAGTCAAATTAGGTGAAGCTATCTGGCATATTGGCGAGAGTGATTGGTGACACTTCGTCAGAGATACAACTCATGACATTGATTCGAGAATTTCCGCTGAATGTGCTGGTATAATTGAGATTCAGGACGACCAACGGAAACACGTCAAAGAGTTGGTTAGAAGCCCACTCTTGTCCTCGGGAGATGTCCACGGCTTTACGAAGTTAATGGAGCACTACATAGAGGTTGAGCCTGGTGCAAGACCGGTTCGTCCGTAAGCCAAGGCGTATGTTTCCCAAGGTCCTCAAATTTGCCCAGATGAGGTCAAAAAGATGTTTGAAAAGTGCATTATTGAACCGAGTGCGAGTGATTGGTCAACTCCTCCGGTCATCGTTCGCAAGGATGAAGGAAGCTATCGCTTCTGTATCCATTTTTGAGACCTTAATGCAGTCAGAAAACGTGATTCTTATCCAATTCCTAATATGGATACCATATTCGATAAGCTGCATGATGCAAGGTATACATCGAAATCGATCTTAAGAAAGCGTACTTCCAAGTATTAATGGCCGAGGCAAGCCGGCATTATACTGCATTTGCTGTACTGGGGTCGGGGCTGCGGCAGTTCACGAGAATGCCTTTTGGCCTCATAAATGCTCCTATGTCCTTTGCACGGCTTATAGATGCAATTTTCGGGCCTAAGGTAGACCTCATGTGTTTAGTTACCTAGACGACTTGATCGTCATTACCAAAACTTTTGAGGACCATCTAAATGGCTCGAATACGTACTATGGACGTTAATGACGCTGGACTCAAAGTGAATCGAGAAAAGTGTGAGTTTTATTGTTCCAGCCTAATGTTCCTTGGGTACAAATTGAACGCGGACGGCTTGAGGACTGATGAGGAACGAGTCGCTCCAGTCCTTAACTACCCAACTCCTCGTAATGTCAAACTGCTAAGATCCTTCCTCGGAATGGTAGGCTTGTACTCTCGATTCATTAGTCGAAAAGCTGACATTAAAGCTCCCCTTACCAAGTTGCTGCGTAAAGACCAGGCTTGGGATTTAGGCAAGGAGCAGAGGGAGGCGTTTTATCAGCTTAGAGTTGCGTTAGCTGAGGCGCCTGTATTAGCCCGTCCAGGCTTTTCTAAGCCATTACCGTCCAAAGTGACGATAGTGACTTAGCAATAGGTGCGGTGTTGACGCAACTGGACGACGAGGGTTTCGAGCATTCGATTGTCTACGGCAGCAGATTATTAAATCGCGCTGAAAGTAATTACATGACAACGGAAAAAGAATGCTTGGCTCTCATATGGGCTATTAAGAGATTGAGACCATACATCATGGTCTAGCGATTCAAGGCTGTGACCAACCATAGTGCTCTCATATGGCTCACAAATATTACGGAGCCGTCGGGTAGGTTGGCACGATGGATACTTGAAATGCAGCAATGGGACTTTGAAATTGTGCATAAGAAAGAAGCTTTGCACTACGTCCCAGACACGCTTTCCTCGTGCCGTCAACCTAGAGCCCGAAGAAGAGATTCCCTCTTTTGAAGTAATTACAGACGCATAGTATATTGCTAGATTAAACGATGTACGCTCATGTCCTCGAAGATTTCCGGAGTGGAAAATTGAGGATGATATGCTATATCGTTTTTCAAGTGGTAAACTGCTGGACTCTATAACAGAACGAGAAGAAGGCTGGCGTCTTGTGCTACCCTTAGAGCAGAGGAACCGAGTTCTAGTGGATTCGCATTTCCACCCAGCTATGGGTCATATGGAAATTGAAAAAACTTACGAACGCGTTGCTAGAGATTACTATTAATAATAATATAATATATAATATTTATTAAATATTAAATATGTAAATAATATTAAATAATATATAATATATAATATATAATATATAATATATAATATATAATATATAATATAATATAAATATAATAATATTAATATATAGGCCAGGTATCAACCACAATACCCGCCAATTTGTCTTACGGTGTCTGATATGTCAGAACTATAAGACGTCTCAAGCAGGTCCTCAAGGCTTATGATTTAAATTTGCCGTACATTTCCTAAGGTACGTAAGACATTTCTGCTAAACTGGCACCAAAGTATGACAGGCCCTTTGAAGTTAAAGATGTACTATCTCCAGTTTTTCTGAGACTAGAAGAGTCTGGTCGGAAACGGATCGAGGTACACATATCCGATGTGAAGAGATATGTACCACCTCGGGTTGCCATGTAAAGCGGTAGGGAAAACGTATTGGCGTACGTAAGAACAGTCAGCGAAGGCTAGGCTTGGTGACTGTATGCCACGTCAATATCATACGAAGCAAGAAGAATCATTGAAGCAGCCTCCAATTGAAGAAAAGAAGAGAAGAGTATAGCGCGCAGTCGTAGATAGATTGTGCCTTTCTTTCGGCTCGCCCTTCCCGAGGGAAATGGAGTCTAAGGGGGGGGGGGGGGCTTTATGACGGAATTCGTCACATAATCTATTCACGACGAATAGAATATTTAAATTCGCTAATTGAAAGTCGTCGAAGCCTTTCGCATGTCAAGGCCAACCGACGACACTTGTTTGTTTCATTTACGAGTGTACAATTACGCGCGCGACGATTCGTAGGGATGAAATCGCGAGAGAGTGTGTGTGTGTTCCCCACTCTGATACCTGTTTCGGGAAATTAGGCGATTGCCTAGTTAGTGTGTAATAATCCGTCGATCAAGACGGATTATTATTTTGATTATATCGCCTATATTATATTAGTTTGATAATACCGGGTGGACGTCCGTGTGTTCCGTGAGGTGTGTGTGTGTTTAAGGACGGGGTCGTACACGAGTGACATGCAAACTGCCAAGAGCTCACCACGACAAGGGTTGACTTCACCGCCTCAACTAGAGGTCGTCTCCTTGTCCAGGAGATCGACCACTCGCCGAGGATCGGCTGGGCCATCCCCGAGGAGCATCACTGGTAAGTGCTTTATTACTTTCGTGACCTTCCCTCCTCCCCCCCCCCCCCCCCGTGTGAGTGTGTATTCATCGAGTGTGTGTTCGGGTACGCCGGTACTCGAACAGCGGTTCCTGGGAGTTGAGACCTTTCGCAGGCGAGGATCTCGATCCGACAAGCTTTCAAGGAATTCCACCTGCGCGCATTTAAATTGTCGCGGCACACGGCCTGGATAATCATGTTAATTAAGTAAAGTAAATGTTTCTGTTATCTTTATTTTAACTATTTCTTTGTATTTATATCTCCCAGCTCCTGCCGACATCCTCTTAATTTAAAGTAAATCGTTTCGAGGCAAAGAGAATCACCAGATCCTCCACACCGTGCGTCCCGATGAACTCGTGTTCCTAGCGACAACGAGCATCTTCGCAATAAATAAAAAATTGTGTGCGCGGTATTGGGTAACACCGCCCAACGGTCATTTTTAATTAAAATAATTAATTTCACCGGGTTGCGCGAATACCACGTCACAATATATATATGGGCTATTTCACGTCAAGTGGTACGATGAAAATTTTAAATCGCTCCAAAATTTGAGAACAGGCTGGAAATATCTTTAAGAAGGTAGAAAAAAAATTTAGGTGTTAAAATAATTTGCTTAAGAGTTATTCCACCATAAAAAATTATCATTTATCTCAAAATCTATTAATTTTTTTGAAAAAAAAATAAAAACAACTTTTGTTCAAAATAATCTTAGAATTAATCTACCTGGGTTACAATTCTTAATTTTAAAATCTCGAAGAGATAGAACGACCGTAAATATTGAATATCAAAAAAAGGCGACCACGCCACGATCGATTTTGATCTAACACCGCTCAAAAGATCACATTTTTGAGAGCTTTCGAATGGCGGTGGTTAGATTATTGGCCAAGACCGCTGTTGTAGGTTATGCCCTAAAATACATGAAAATTAGTGATTTTATGAGGTTTATGAGGCATAACTTACACCAGCGGTCTTGGCCAATAATCTAACCACCGTCATTCGAAAGCTCTCAAAAAATGAGATCTTTTGAGCGGTGTTAGATCAAAATCGATCGTGGCGTGGTCGCCTTTTTTTTGATATTCAATATTTACGGTCGTTCTATCTCTTCGAGATTTTAAAATTAAGAATTGTAACCCAGGTAGATAAGTTCTAAAGATTATTTTGAACAAAAGTTGTTTCTAATGTTTTTTCAAAAAAATTAAATTTTAAATTTCCATCGTACCACTTGACGTGAAATAGCCCATATATATATATATATATATATATATATATATATATATGTATATATAACCACCGTCATTCGAAAGCTCTCGAAAAATGTGATCTTTTGAGCAATTTTTTTTTAAATAAAAAAGTTTCCATTTTTCATGGTGGAATAACTCTCAGTCAAATTATTTTGAACACCTAAAAATTTTTTTTTATTTTCTGAAAAATGTTTCCAGCCGGTTCTCAAAGTTTGGTGCGATTTAAAATTTTCATCATACCACTGGACGTGAAATAGCCCTCATATATTGTGATATGTGCTTTGCACATGTCAAATTAATAATAGTTACCGAATCCTAAGGGAACACCTACTTACCCGCACAAGCTAAACGAGTCCCTAATATAAGCCTACCTACTCGTGTATCCTTATCCTACAACTACCTATCCACACTGTAAATAAATCCTGCCTACCCTCACAGACTAGAAACCCAATTCCAAGCACAGGACACATGAACATAGGCGAAGCACTAGGGTGGTCCTGGCGTTAAAGGCTATGGGCGAGCTCAGCTGACATCAAGTAGGCTCCTCCGGGTATATATATATATATATATGACTCGGGGATATATATATATATATATATATATATATATATATATATATATATATATATATATATATATGACTCGAGACGCGAGAATAGGCGCGCATACGCAATACGTATAGAAAAACTCTCTCGCTACGTGCGTGCCGATGATCGTCAGACTGCGACCGACCACCGACATTTTCCAACACGACCCAGCAATTTTACGAGCTACGCGTGTGCTAGAGAGATCCAGGAGACGAGCGTCCAGGTGAGCCGAGCTCCTTCCTTTCAAATTCAGCTTCCGTAAAGTGTGTGTGCGGGACGTGTGGTTAGGTGCGGGACGGCCCGCAAACGCGCGAACGCGAGCGACCGCGGACAACGTGACTGGCACTCTCTAACCTTCATAGAGGAAACACCTATTCTCACTATATAGAAAATTATTTCTATTGACGTCTCGATTTATCGAATTCTCAATAGCAGGTGCAAACTTGTCTCTATTTTCTATCACAACTCTCTTCTCAGCCCATTGTGAGCCATCATGGCCACTGGGCAAAAATCCACATTTTCGCACTGCGATGGCTCCGAGAGCATCGCCTCCATCGCTGAGTCCTTAATGGACACAGCGCTTACTATGGATTGCGAAGGCTTCAAGGAGCCTCGCAGGCGAAAGCGTGCCCGTCAAACACCTCGGGAAACTCAATCAGACCGAACAAGTCTGTTCACAAAAACTAGCAACACGGTACTTCCACCGGTTGCTAGACACAACCAATTCGCTCTACTAGCCGGCACCTCCGCCGAAAAGAAGATTAAGATCACTCCAGTAAACGTTTACTGCGATAAGCTTAATTTTCCTTATAAACTCCTCCAATCGATCATCAAAAAATAAAAATTTAGCGCGGTAGTTTACAAACTTTGCGATAACTTCATGTCCGTCCGGGTTTCAACCCTGGAGGACTACCGAACCCTCATCCGGGAATTGGACACCGAAAGGTTCCAATATTTTCTCCGGACGAATTCGTCATTAGGGGCCTACCTATTTCAATGGCCACCGACGAAATCGCGGACGAGTTATTACGGGGTGGATATAGGGTTCACAACGTCGCGCAAATGAAGAGAGGAAGCGGGAAAAATGCCACCCCGCTCCCTCTTTTCCTAATTACATTAGAAAAAACTGATAATATTAAAAATATTATCCATATACAGACAATCGCATTCTTAAAAATAAAAATCGAACCATACAGAAAACCTAAACGCCCGGTACAATGCTTCAAGTGCCAACGCTATAATCATGTGTCACGGTTCTGCCACGCTCAACCCAAATGTGCTAAGTGTGGAAAGAATCTTGACACCGCCGAATGCACTAAACCCCGCGATAAAGAAAACCTAAAATGCGCAAACTGTGGGGGCAACCACACCGCGAATTACAAAGGCTGTTCAGCCTACAAAATATCAAAACAATCCTACGCAAATAAAGCGAAAAATCCTAAACCCACTAAAATTAACAGCTATAATAATAATAATAAAAATACTCAAAAACCTAAACTCATTCCGTTAAACGATGGACGTCATTTCCCGCATTACCGGTCAAACCTAAAACCCAATCACCAATTAACATACCAATATTTAAATCATTACAAAACAAACACAAAATGAAATAACATTAAAAACAATAAAAAACCCGTCAACTCGGAAGACGCATCAGTATCTCCTCGGGATCAATTGCAATAAACGACGCGTATATCCAAGTCGCGGTAATAACACAAAATCTTCTAAACTCGGACCTCGCGGTTGCATCCAATAAACAAAAAACCGGACCATGAATAATACACCAAATAAACAACTAACCATTTGTGCTTGGAACGCCAACGGACGACTAACACACAAAAAACTCGAACTAGAGACACTACTACACACAAAAGACATTGACATTTGCCTACTTGACGAAACACTTTTAAAAAACAACAGTACATTTAAACTACGAAACTACACTGTCTATAAAAATAACACAACCGGGGCACCGCGGTAATAGTTAAAAACAGTCTAAAACATTATAATATACCTTTAAATACCGAAGACTTAGAAGCAACGGCAATTAAAATCAAAACCCGCGGAACCGACATCGCGATAAGAGCAACTTATAACTCACCTAATGTTAATTTCAACAAAAACGACTACGATAAAATCTTTAAAACAGCCGATACAGTAATCGCCGCCGGTGACTTTAACGCTAAACATACGCGCTGGGGCAGTCGCACTATAAACGCACTCGGTAGTCAACTCAGTAAATATTGCATTAAGGAGGGAGCCTGCTTTAGAGGCTTCGAAAAAATCGTTTTTTTATTGCCTAAATCTCTTCCTAAACTATCCAAGAATATGTCCCTAAAATTTCAGAACAAAATTCGGAATATTTTCGGTGATACAGAAGAAATAGTGAGCAAGCGTCGAGCAGGTATCCGAGCGCCCGTGCCGCCCTCGATCTATTGTGTATATTATAATGGAAAGGGACTAACGGTTCTTCAAAACGGTTTAACTGTTTATAGAAGGTCTCTATGAAGCTATGGGAGGGGCAAAAATGTTATTGTAACGGTATATATGAGCTGGCAACGTCGGCTCGAACAGAGCTACATTTAGCTTTACTGTTCAGTTTAAATTGTCTCTCAGTACGTGAGCATCTTAAAAATATGGAAACCTATCCGAAAGTGAGCAAATCTTCGAGTGAGCGTAGTGCAAGGCCACGGAAGCGCAAATTCTACGGCAATCAATTTGTGAATGTTTCTTCATCGGACGATGGAGAAGCTAATACCAGCCGCAGTGAGCAGAAATTGGCATCGGCGACTACGGACGACGCTATAGTTTATCCGTCTCATTGTTATCGCATAATCGAGTTTGTGTCTATGTTTTTAGCAATTTCGGAGTTAGTTATTTGCAATTTGTGTAAGCAAAAAATAACGTTCGCCGAAAGCAACCATCGAGGTTTAGGATTTAAAATTATTTTGTCGTGTCGCTGCGGTAAACGAGAAATCGAATCCGGACCGTTGATTCACACCGGATACGAAATCAACAGAAGAATTGTGTTCGTCATGAGGCTTTTGGGTGTCGCACGAGAAGGCATAAATATTTTTTGTGGTCTTCTGGATTTATCTCAAGGCATAGGCTTAGCAAAATCGACGTATGACAAAATCGTGGAACATCTGTATACAGCATCGAAAACGATGTTTGAAAGTGCGTGCAAAAGTGCTATGGAAGAAGAAAAACAACTAAATGTGCAAAATGAAAGACCAGCTGACCATTTGAAAGTTTCGGGCAATGGATCATGGAAAAAACGTGGATTCACTTCTCTGTACGGTGTAACTACACTTATTGGCTACTACAGTGGCAAAGTGATTGATCTCGATGTTAAAAGCGGATATTGTCATACCTGCACTCTCAAGAAAAATGCGTTGAACGACGACGAGTATGAAGAATGGTATGAAACCCATAAAGATAATTGTTCTTCGAATCACGCAGGCTCCGCCGAAAAGATGGAAGTTGATTCAATCACCGAAATGTTCTCAAGATCCATCGAGAAATTTGGAGTAATGTATAGCAATTATATAGTGTACAGTGACTAAAAACGAGTGCGTGGGACACGTACAAAAGCGCATGGGTACTCGTCTCCGCAACAAGAGAAAAGAACAGAATCTCGGTGGAAAAAAGCGGCTCACAGAGACTGTAATAAAAAAACTAACAATGTATTACGGTCTCGCGATTCGAAGAAATTTAAACTCTGTAGAAGGTATGAGAAGTGCAATAATGGCGACATTTGATCATTATTGCTCTACAGATAAATTGCCTCGCCACGACAACTGCCTCGAAGGCGCCGAAAGCTGGTGTGAATGGCGCAAAGCAGAAGCAAAAAATACTTTGGCTGATTTTAAACATCCACCGCGCCTAATTGACGACGATATTGAAAAACATATTCGTTCTATATACGAGGAATTATCAAAGGACGATTTATTAACAAGGTGCTTGGGTGGACACACGCAGGATGCTAACGAGTCATTCAATTCAACCGTATGGCGCATGACGCCCAAACACCTTCATTCGGGGTTTAAAATAGATCAGACTGCTGCTTTCATTGCTGGAGGGATGTTTAATGAAGGCTACAGTGCAGTATTAAAAACTATGCACTTATTAGACTTGAAAGCTGGGCTCCAGTGCAAAAATTTTTGCGATAAAGCGGACGAGGAGCGCATCACGCGTCAAAACAGGCGCGCCTCATTGGAGACCAAAGAGGCCAGAACAGCCCGTCGAATGGAGCAATTGACCGAAAACCAATTTTTTGAAGAGTCTGAAGGGCAGTTATATAGAGCAGGAATCGCTGATTAGCATATTAATAGGGTAAGTTCAGAAATTTACGATTTTTAGTGAACGAAAACTTTGACACGCGATTTCTCGGATTTCTATTTTGACGATTTTTTCAAATTGGCGAGCAAGATAAGTAAAAAAGTAAACGTCCTATCGAAACGGGTCGATAGCATTATATTCAGGATTAATTTCTCTTCTGGGTGAACCTAAAATACCTTAAGAAAGTTAACATTAACTCGGTTTTCAACGATCTGAAGTGAATTTTTTTTTTTTAAATGCATTATTTTTTTAATCTGCGAAAAAATGTGGAATTTTTCACTTTTGTTGAATTTTCTTAGTTCACCTAGGAATGACACTATTGAAAATTAAAAATTTCTTTGGTTTTTTTGTTTCAGATGAAAATTGCGACCTGCATCTTGCTCGCCACAAAGAAAGTGCACACTCGAGGCGCCTCCGCAAATTTCTTGTAGCATGAAGAATATCTCATGTATAGTAATAAAAAAATTTGAGAAAACTCTTCAAATATATAAGAATTAACTCTAAAGTTTCATTTTAATCAGACATTTCTTTCCTTCCCAATAAAATCCTCGAAAATATCGATTTTTTGAAGCCTCTAAAGCAGGCTCCCCCCTTAATAAGAAACTTTACATTCACGCCCCAACGAGTTTCACACACAATCCTTACAACAAAAAATGCAAACCCGATATAATAGATTTCATGATCTCTAATAACTTAAATTTTTCTTCTAATATCTGCACTCTCCCAGATTCCGAATTAGACTCAGACGATTGCCCCGTATACATAACTATCAACTTAACAACAATTTACAATCCGACAAAAATTAATTACAACTTTACAAAAACTAACTGGCAGACATTTAACAATTACTTTGACGAAAACATCACTACACTACAAGACATAGACACAAAAGACGAAATAGACACTGCTATCACTGACTTTGCACAAACCATCCACAAAGCAATAGGCATATCCACACCATTGAACGAAAATAAACCGGCAACCTACCGTTACCGACGAAATAATTAAATTAATGAAACATAGAAACGTATTAATCCGCGAAAACCGTAAACGATATAATCCAATCCTTAAAAACCATATTAATTCAATTCGACGCTCAATAGACAACCAAATAAAAAACTTTAAATGCGAATCGTGGAATAATAAAGTAAAATCCCTAAACATTAAAGACAATAGTTTGTGGAGAATGACCAAAGCATTTACGCGAACTCATACTAATATTCCACCGTTAGAAGATTCAAATAATCAACTTAAATATTTTTCACCGGACGATAAGCTAACCAACTAACCGAAAACTTCGCGAAAACGTTCACGCCGCATAAAATGTCTCATAACAATTCCAATTTTACTGCAGAAACGGATAATTTAATCCTAAATTTTCTAAACAATTCTAACAATAACCCTAATACAATTCCACCGATAATTCCGTTCGAACTTAAAAAATATCATAACGCGCGAAAAACAATAAAGCTCCCGGCCCGGATACAATAAGTAAATTCGTTTTGAAAAAATTACCTATAAAAGCATTAACCCACTTAACCGACATACTCAACGCGTGCATTAAACATAAATATTTCCCAGATGTCTGGAAAACGGCGACAGTCTTGGTGTTTCCCAAAGCAGATAAAGACCCGACCCTCCCGACTAGCTACATACCATTTAGCCTCCTTAACACAATGAACAAGGAATTCGAGCACTTGCTCATCAATAGACTTAGGGATAACATGACTGACCGCCTAACGATCAGACAGGAACCATTCGGGTTTAGACAGGCTCATTCTATACAACACCAAATACTTAGACTAACCGAAGACATTACTCGGAACTTTAACTGGAAACGAAACACCGGGGCGGTACTTCTCGACGTCGAGAAAGCCTTTGACAGCGTCTGGATAAACGGTCTCCTTCGCAAACTAATCGAAAATAAAATGAACTCTAACCTAATTCACATTTTAGCTTCCTATCTAAATAACCGAAAATTTAAAGTTAAACTAAACGACGCAGAATCTCGCGAATTTCCTATAAAAGCGGGAGTCCCTCAGGGCAGCCTGTTGGGACCTCTGCTCTTTTTAATTTACATTAACGACCTACCCTCGACCGACAACGTAAATATCGGGATCTAAGAAATCACTCGTCTCTAAATCTAAATAACGGCATGATAATTTATAAAGCCTTAATCCGACCAATTCTAACATACGCCTCAGCGATCTGGGGCAGCACGTGTAAAACAAACATTAATAAACTTCAAATAATTAAAAATAAAACATTACGAAAAATAACAAACGCGATACGGTACACTAAAAATTCATTAATCCATAGAGAACTCGAAATAGAATATTTCATAATCTCATTAAAGCTTCGACCGAAAAATTCTACGAAAACTCCGCGAAATCAAAATACGCTCTAATAAACAACCTCGGTAAATACGAATTCGACCCCAAAAACAAACATGCGCGACCAAAGGACTTTCTGTCCGCGCCGTAGGAACAACTATTCGTCATTCAAAATTAAATTCTATTTAATTGACATTGATGGGATGAGGAGGTAACATATGCAGGGTGGATGGCTGCTTCTCGTAGGCATTTCGCCGAAAGAACCAGCAGGATCTCTGTAGAATGGCCCTGCTCGGCTCATTAATGCACCCCATCACGTAGTCTATTTATTTCTCTTTCTTTTTCCACTCAACCTCATATCCATTACACCTTTCATCTCATTTTTCATTCTTTTAACTAACACATTACTACAAGTAGGTTTTTTCAGCCTAGTGCTTTTTCCTACTTAACGCAAGCTTCTGCTTACTTCTGCTCTCTCTTTAAACGTTCTGTAAACTCATCTTTTTATTATTGTGCGAAAATGCTAACTTTAGCAATGCACTTTCACCTCCCACGCGATTCTTCCTTCTTAAGGAGAGGAACGGGATTGGAGATATGCCTCCCGCCATGGATTTCATCCACGACGGGGACATATAAACAATCTTCCTGGCTGGACGTACCTCACTGGTTGGGGCGACGGAGGGGCCCCACCATCCCCCCTTTTTTAGTTTTAGTGGCACTTTGAACGACAAAGCCTCTGCTTTGCCGTGTAGTACTTGTAAGTACATTAGGTGCAATAAATCTGCAATCTTTTAGCTAAGCTTCTTTTATTTGTGTTTTAATCGTGACTCCACCCTAATCCCCCGTGGACACGTCACATGGCGACCGTGACTTTTGATCCGAAAAAAAATAATTGTGATCGTGGACTTCGGGATTTATACAAGTATTAATTCGCTATATTACGCACACACTGAGGAAGCGTCGAAAGTGGTTTTGGACGGCCTTTTAGTTTCGACCGCGTGCAACCAAATTTTGATTTTTATAAAGAATTCAATTTTAGTTAATATAAATTGTTGTGTATAATGAATTATCTACAAAATTTGGTGAGTCTATTCCATACTATTAGGTTTGAAATTTCTTTCTGCATATTGCTCTTTTTGCATATAAAAGCAGCAGTTTTGTTTTTTCCTTCATAAATATAAATTTTGCAATTAGTTTTATTCCCTTCTAGCTCCAATATTTGATTTTTTTTAATATATATATAATAGCTTTTTTAAGTTTTGTTAAATTGACTTGGCATTAAAAGTTATATGAGAAAGAGAATTTGGGAGTTCGAGTAAGTACTTAGTAAATTTTCATTTCAAGCTACGCTCTCAACTTAGAAAAAAGAACAGGAAAATGTTTTGTAAGTTTATTATAATTAATTATTGTTAAATATAAGCAGTCAAATTTGATATTGTACCCTGTAGTAATAGATTCAAGGGGCAAATAGCAAATATCGCAGTTACTTGATTTACTCGACAAGTAATTTTTGTGAAAATTTTTGTTTAAAATTAAATAGAGATTTTTATTATAAATAATCATTCTTGGAAATTGCTTTAACAAGTAACATTTCACTATTTATTTGAATTGAATATATATCTTATCAAGAGTCATAACCCATCAAGCACCATTGTACCCAATCCAGCACTATATATATCTATATACCCAACATGTTTAAATATTTCAAGCTTGACTTGTAAATCCTTCACTTATACGCTTGCCTTTCACTCAAGTTAGTTGTTTGTGAATTCTTGCGTAGGTACTAAATTAGTTTTTGTTGATAAATTTGGTCATAACGGTATCGACAAAAATAATTTAGCAAAAATTTGTTTTTGCTTTTGGCTTAAATTAACAATACTGACTTGTTAGTGTATTCTATAATTTTAATTGCTTAGTAGCTAAAATTTAGTTTTTGTTATTATTTTTATTTGCTTGCTCATAAATTAGTTTGCTTAAATTTAATGCAATTTGATAATTTCTTGCTTGCATAATTTTAATTAATTGTTAAGTCAAAATTTTGTTTTTTTTTTTTAAGAAATTAAGCTACAAAGGAGCTGTTTAGAAATAAATTTAGTTCTTTTTTGATTGACTACAAGTCGTATTGAGCTGCACTTAGTATTAAAATTTTTTTTTGACTTAATAGCGTGAATTAATTTACGTGTCCTAAGAAATCCTCAAAATGTCAGAACTAAATGGGAATTTGACTCTGCATACGTTGGCAGAGGAGGATTATACTAGGTTATCATTGGAAGAGGGCATCCAGCGAATACGACAAAATGTTTTTCAATGTAGTAACCAAGAAATACTACTATATGCCGATTTAAAAAATTTAAACGCCACAGATTCCAGGTTTAACATAAGAAATCGAATAGAAAGATTTGAAACACGGAAATGTTCCGGGTTAGCGGCGGCATATTAGGATCCTGGAGTAGACGAGGCGAATTTCGTTCCATTGGATATACCCGATAATAGAAACTTGAGTATAACCTCGGAAGGGGAAAATTACTTAGCTGGCACATGGAGGAATCCGTCCATCATGAGGTCAGTAAGTAGTGGAATTACAGCGGGAAATCCTATGGTATCAATGGATAACATGGAAGTGCACAGTGGTGCTTACCCACGTATTCATGGGCAATTGCCGACAGGTCAAACATTGGGACTATATGCAGATTTGTTAACACTCAGCAATTTGCGGAATTCAACAGCACTGTTTGGCGTAGAAAATGTGGTAACGACAAATGTTAATGTTAGATTAGATTTGAACATTTCATTGCCCACATCGAAGTTAGAACCCCTTCAGCACCCAAATAATAATTACAATTTACATAGTAATATTATTAATCTCTTAAAATAGACAAAATGAACAAAACGCGGCAGATTTGGTTGAATTTAGATTTCAAGATAGACAATTTTTAAGTGCGAGTTTTAATTCGGGAAATGCAGGCGGATATGATCAATCATCGTATTTGCAAATTAGACAGTTTGTGGCAACTAACACAAACACAGATAACATAAGATCACCACCAACCCCGAGGCCGAGAAATCCAAATACAATCAATCTTCCGCGAAATGTTCAAGGCCATGAATCACATGTTCCACAGATAACAAAGGAAGATCTGGAGAATAGAACATTTTCAATCTATACTCAGGCGGGTAATAGGACACAAGGAGTGAGATTTAGTGATGAATTCACGAGAAATTGTGAAAGACCAATACCTGCAACGAGTAGTACGAACGAGACAAGGTATCGGATAGGAAGTGAACGACAGTATTACGATCAGCCTGAACCGATCCAGCAGCCTTTTTACACCCAAAACAATTCCTTCCAGCAACAGGAAAATCCTAGAACCTTCCAGCAATTCCCACAAAATTATACTTGTTTATTTAATCCTAACCTCGAACGACAGCCTCCGGTTATGCCACAATCCCAATACAATATCCATCCAGCACCATCACAAAATAATTCTAAACAATGTCCCTACAATTATTCATAACCCTACATCAGTTCCTGTGAAAGGAAAATTAGACGTAACGGTTAGTATCGATGGAATTGAAAAAAACCTTACCTTTCCGAGTAGCAGATGGACTACAGTATGAGTGTATCTTGACAATTGATTTCAATCGTTTATTTGAACTCAAGATAGACTTAGGAAACGACACATGGTGGACACCAGCAGGGGAAGTTCATCAGTTTTATCCCTATAGGCAAGATCCCAGATACCTTCCAGCACTAGCTAGTACAGATGGCCTTCGTCAAGTGTCAGAAGAAGAGGAAAAAGAAATAAAAAAGGTCCTAGACAGTCTTATCTCGAATACCCCGAAAACACTTGGTGCGACAACTTTGGCTTAACATAAAATAGATGTCCAGGGTCACGAGCCTATAAGACAAAGGATGAGGAAGTACTCAGCAAAGATGTTGAAAGCAGGGCAAGAAGAGGTAGACCGTATGTTAAAAGAAGACATAATAGAACCATCAGAGAGTCCTTGGTGTAGTTGCCCAGTAATAGTACCAAAAGCTGACGGCAAATACCGATTTTGTATTGACTATTGGCAGGTCAATAAAGTAACAAAAAGATTTGCTTACCCATTGAATTAAATTAGATTTGTCGCAAGCTTATTATCAGATTTTACTAGAAGAAGGCAGTAAAGAAATAACTGCATTTGGCATACCGGGACCAGGGCTACACCGCTTCAAGAGAATGCCCTACGGCTTAACAAACGCTCCAGCTACCTTCCAAAAGATCATGGAAAAATTAATCAAACCAGATTGGGAACCACATGTTTTAGTGTACTTAGAAGATATAATTATTGTAACCCAAACGTTGAAAGATCATGTTTTCTGGTTAAGTAAAGTACTGAAGGCGTTAAAAGAAGTGAATTTACAACTTAATCGAGATAAGTCAGAATTTTGCCTTGTCGAAGTAAAATATTTTGGTTATGTTGTAAATGAACATGGTCTGTGTAGTGATCCCGAGAAAACTAAACCCGTAATCGAATATCCAGCACCCAAAAACTTCAAGCAACTCCGCATATTCCTAGGGATGATCGGATGGTATTCCCGGTTTATTCCAAATCTATCCGAAATAAAAAATCCCCTTACACAGTTAACTAGAAAAGGTGCTCGTTGGTACTGGGAAGCAGAGCAACAGACAGCCTTTGAAAAACTGAAAATATCTCTTACTCAAGCACCCATTCTAGCACGACCTAATCTCACCTTACCCTTTACGTTGCAGACGGACGCAAGCAATTATGCGATAGCAGGTGTGCTTACGCAGGTGATTGATGAGGAGAAACATCCAATCTACTATGTGAGTAGAACAATGACCAAAGCAGAACGCAATTACACTGAAACCGAAAAAGAGTGTTTAGAGATTCTGTGGTTAGAAGATAGGCTTAAAGGATATCTTCTAGGAGAACAGTTTACCGTAATAACAGACCATTTCAGTCTTTTATGGCTAAATAATCTCAAAGACCCTGCAGGCCGACTGTCACGAGGGAATACAGCGCTACAAAATTACGATATCAAATTTGTACATCGTAAAGGTGCATTGCATCAAGTTCCGGACTCTTTATCAAGAGCGTGGGAAGAGTCAGAAGTAGCAGCTGTAGTTCCGACTCACTTAGATTATCCATGGTACATACGAAACATGGAGAACGTACGGAAATTTCCAGTTAAGTATCCCGATTTTAAAATCGAGAATTGTTTTCTTTACGCACATCGTCCAAACCCATTAGTCGATCCATTGTTCCCTGATTTGGATGCGTGGAAATTAGTTATTCCAGCATCAGACAGATCCCAAGCTCTTTTCGAAGCCCATAATACTCCTCAATCAGGACATTGAGGCATAGAAAAAACTTACGCACTTCTTGCAACTTATTATTATTGGCCCGGTTATTTTTACGATACTTCTTGTTCTGTCCTATCGTGTCATGAATGTCAAATCCACAAAAGTTGCCAATTACGCCCAGTAGCAACGGGCGAAAGAAATATCGAGGGACCATGGAAAGTAGTGGCTGCCGATATTATGGGCCCGCAGCCAAAATCTAAACGAGGGTTCTGATACGTAATTGTTTTTGAAGATTTATTCACTCGTTACGTAGAAATTCAGCCAATTATGAAGGCAGACGCTAAAAGGGTATGGCAAGCTTTTGAGTATTTGATCATAAACCGATGGGGATGCCCTAAGTTTTCGTTGACAGATAATGGGACTGAATTTGTCAATAAATTAATGTCAGAACGCTTAGAAGCTTACGGTATCAAGCCCACTACCAAACCCCCTTGTAGATCCCAAGCGAATCCGGTAGAGCGAGTAAACCGTAATTTAAAGCCTATGATTAACAGCTTTTTAGCTGAAGATCATAAAGAGTGGGATCTGCATTTAAAGAAATTTTGTTTCGCTTTAAATACAACGATTCACTCGTCGCTTAAAACAACACCGGCGTTTATGAATTTGGGTAGAAATCCGGAACCATCCATCCTAATCCGAAAGCACCTCGAAAATCCCATTCCTATCCTTCCTGAAGACTCAGAAAAGTGGTCAGATCGTATGAAGAGACATCCAGCTCTTCACGATCTAGTTAAACATCATATGGATAAAGCCAACGCTAGGCAAGCCAAATATTATAACAGGAATAGAAGGGATATTACTTACCAGATAGGAGATAAAATAGCTAGATTAAATCGCGTACAATCTTCTGCAGAAGGAAACTTTGCAGCCAAACAGGCTCCGAAATTTGTAGGTCCGGCAACAGTAGTCGAAGTTAAATCTCCTACTGTTTATATCGTAGAAGATGACGATACAAAAAAAAGAACTGAAATATTCATAGAGGATATTATGCGATACATTCTGCCCTGAAAGGTAAATATCAATCCCATTTCTATTCGAGATGTTACAACGGCGAAGCAGCCTGCGAGGAAGGGGAGGAAGAGGCGGAACGTCGGCAGTTCGACAACCTCTGATGAGCCAGGCGCTGATCTACCCGCCTCCCCAAAACATAACAACGCTGCCCAATCCAGCGACACCTCCAGCACCACCGTCCCCGGTGTTTCAACGGACGCTTCCGAGGAGGGAGAGCAGTCCGGAAGGATATCGGTACCGGAGTTACGTACCGTACCGGGCGGATGTGTCGGAGACGCCGAGCCACACCGGCGACAGCTTCCCGCGGCACAGGCCCCCACAAACACGGGGCAGAGGAAGGAACCAGACGAGGGAGTTGGTGGCAATAGAGCTCCAAGGCGCCGAGGTCAGCCACGGAAAGCTGCCTGCGCCATGCGAGCAACCGCAGGTCCCGGCGAATCCACCGCCTCCTCCAGCACCAGTCCCTCAACCCCAAGTCCATCCAGTACCACAGCCCCCTCCAGCACCATCTCACCAACCCCATTACCACCAAACATCAACTTCCCAGTCCCATTTCCACTCAGCACCATTCCTTGTCACCCGTCCCCAACCCCTTGCGCCGCAATCTTCCGACCCCCTTCTCGAATTCCCCAAACCCATTACCCAAATATACCGCGACCTCTCCCAAAACCATGCGATCGCATAGTGCATTTCCATCAATCCACTCCTACTAGCCCCTATCCGAAACGCCCCTCCCGAACCCCGCCAAACCACCCCACCCCCCAAAGAAGAACGCCGTACGGGACCGGTTTCTCCAACTATCCCATCCCTCTTGTCCCTGAAAATTTCTCCACCCCCCCCAATTCCCTTCACCATCCAGCACCATCTCCCTAGCACCCCCTTAACAATCCCAGCGAACCTGGATGCTTCCGGGCCAGAACCTCGCCGTGTCCAGCACCCTGGCCCCTCGTCCAATGGCGTATAGTGGCCGTAGAAGGCAGGGATGCTGGAACTGTGGAAGCCGAGACCACAGTTGGCAGAGGTGTCCGGAGGCACGCTCGAAGTTTTACCGCGAATGTGGCAGGACCGGGACGACCATTGAAACCTGTTCGGAGTGCCACGACGAGTGGGTAGAAGCCCTAAAAATTCACCCCAAAAAGGGGAGTGTAGAATTTTATTTATTATTTTATTAAATTAGTAATTTTTATTGAAATATGACTTATATTTTACTCCCTTAAGACCCACATGATCACCATTCCCAAATATAGTGAAAAATATGCACGCAATGTTAGTTTAGTACAATAGTTAACTGATAATTTCAGAAATACATACAAACTTCACAAAGTATAATGGATTAATTTTTAATTGTTAAAGAACGAATTAATAAAGAAAACCTAATAATGTGTTTGATTCACTATAGTTATTCATAATAGTATAATTATTATAGTCAAATTCATGTCATTATTTAATCTCGACGTGAAGCCACTTTCGAAGGAGGAGAGCAGCTCACCAGGTTAGTAATGAATGAAAGGTTTCTATTTTAATACATTTTTTTGGGGATGATTGTTTCATGTTAGTTTGGGTTATGAATGTCGCGAATTTCGGAATTGGTCGGAAAGCGAGCGTGATAAGAGTTTGTAAGTCAGTCACACGCAATTCGAATCGAATAAAGTAATTTAGTTATCGGAAAAGTAATAATTACACACTCAGTGTGTTACACGGTTACACAGATTAACTCTAAAAGAAAAGTTGTTCCAGATTCCAGTGTTCCAGAATTCAAGAAACCCATTACACATATTGATTGATAAATTTTTTTTGTTGTTCTTTTGAAGTTTAATAGTAATATATACGAAAAAAGATAGATTCATTTTACGACACAAACAACATAGACAGTTTTACTTTACACCGCTGTAGATAGCACCGGCTAAGTTTTTTTACGTACTAGGATCTATCTAGAATCGTTTTGATAGCTAGTATTGTATTAATTCTTCTGTGTGCATTGTGCATCCCCTTGCGTATTCTAAATCGAAGTAAGGTATAACTTCGATTTGGAAAGGGGGAAGTTGTGACATTGTAGTTATACTACATGTCACTTGGAAAATAAAACAGCGAGACAAGGTATAGGATAGCACCCGTCAAGCTTACTATGGGAAGTAAGCGTGCTATATATACCAATCAAGTCCTAATATGACATACATATGCGAATGTGTGAAACCGGAATAGGCTTACATTGCGTAGTAAGCAGGAGAACCCGAAGCGAAGGAGATGCGACTCCTAACTGCGCACAATTGCACACACACACACACTGCTCCGTTGATCCAGCATCCTAATGCCTTGACCAGCACCCGGAATGACCCGTACAGTATTCCCAGGTCCCGTCCAGCCGTGAACGCCCTCTCCAGCACCCAAGAGAAGTCTCCGATGTTGAGCAGCTCAGGTGAAGATTCCAGCCCTTACAAGGAGTGTAGCGCCCTTGCGCTCAAGCAACGGTGCACTGCCAACCAAAGTACCTGAAACGGTAATTAATTACCAAGTTGGTCGACTACTAAGGAACGAGGATGGAGCAGCTACAACCAAGCATAGCTTCTCCCATGTATATCAGCAGGATCAAAAGGAATGGAGATAATATGTCTAGTTTGAGGCTATGGAACACACAAGTAAACATTCAAACTAGAGCCCGAGGAAAGCAGGTAAATTACCTCGGCGGCACTTCAAGGGACAACAACGATTCACCGCCGCCTGGCTCCGCTCACTGAGGGCTGTTATGGGGCGCCAATGTACTCCAGCTCTCCGGAAACTCCGAGCCGAGGATCCCGTATCGACGATATACGGCACTTGCAATGCGGAAACTCGAGGGGCTCGATTTAGCCTAAAATCGAGGTACGAGGAACGATCTAAAGCTTACCTCGCAGATAGTACTCTCAGCAGGGCCGCAATTTCTCGACCGCCATCCAGCACCAAGGAAGTCAACGTCGTCGACAACATCTCCGTCGAGCCAACGAAACCATGGCCCGAGCGGCCAGCACGAACCCAGCCGTGCGCGCATGACTCGAGACGCGAGAGTAGGCGCGCATGCGCAATACGTATAGAAAAACTCTCTCGCTACGTGCGTGCTGATGATCGTCAGACTGCTACCGTCACACACGTTCGCACACACACACACACACACACACTCACGCACACACACATACACATACACACTCACGCGCGCGCACACACACACACACACACACACACTGACGCACACACACACACACACACACACACACACTCACGCGCACACACACATACATATATTTATATATATATATATGGGCTGTTTCACGTCAAGTGGTACGATGAAAATTTTAAATCGCTCCAAAATTTGAGAACAGGCTGGAAATATCTTCCAGAAGAAAGAAAAGAAATTTTAAGTGTTAAAAATAATTTGCCTAAGAGTTATTCCACCATGAAAAATGGAAATTTTACAATTTTTTAGAAAAATTACTATTTTCAAAGCCATTTATCTCAAAATCTATTGATTTTTTTTAAAAAACATTATAAACAACTTTTGTTCAAAATAATCTTTAGAACTTGTCTACCTGGGTTACAATTCTTAATTTAAAAATCTCAAAGAGAATAACGCCCGGAAATATTGAATATCAAAAAAAAGGCGACCACGCTACAATTGATTTTGATCTAACACCGCTCAAAAGATCACATTTTTTGAGAGCTTTCGAATGGCGGCAGTTAGCTTATTGGCCAAGACCGCTGTTGTAAGTTATGCCTCATAAACATCATAAAATCACTAATTTTCATGTGTTTGAGGGCATAACACATACACACACACACACGCGCGCGCGCGCAAACACGCACACGCACACATATATGTATATATAGTATTGTCTTTGGAACCATATATGCCCATATATGGGAAAATGAAAATTTTTTATATACATTGGCATATATTAGAACCCTCAAATCTTAGACAAATCGGCGGCGAACTATTTATACATAATATATATGTTTATAATAGAATTATTTTAAGGGAGTTCCATACTCAATTTTTGATGATTAATTAATAAAAAAGTGGAACAGTATGTGAAAAAATACGAGAAGAGGCGCCTTCGTTTATTGACAATCTAACTGTGTGCTAAATTTTAGATTAAAATATTATTGCGTTTCCGAGAAAAGTCTTACCAAAAATATCAAATCTTTTCACCTCGTTGAGGTTAGGTTCACATTTTTGTTAAGACTTTTCTCAAAAACGCAATATAATTTTAATCTGAAATTCAGCACACAGTTAAATTATCAATAACCGAAGGCGCCTCTTCTCTTATTTTTTTATATACTCTTATTTACAAATTTATTACTAATTATCACGATTGCCGATAAGGTAGGGAGGCTAAATATTGACTATGGCACCCCGTTTAAAAATGTAATAATTAATGTATTTATTTTTAACCCATTGTACACACACACACAAACACACACGCATACATATATATATATATATTGTAACGGTAAGCGAGTTACCGATCCGGTAAGCAACGCGAAAGAGGATATGCAGCGCGGCGCGCGCACGAACGCGCGAGAATCGTGCGCGCCCAGCTGGCAGTACCGATATAGGGCGCGCACGGTGTATATACAGGCCGAGATAACGGTCTCTTTTATTGTGTTTTATCGGAGAAGCGTGGGTGTGTGTGATACGGTGTGGGTGCGGACAGGCTTCCCCCACACGACCCAACACGCCGAGCAAAGCCGTACGCCTCCACCACTCCGGATTTCGTCTACGGAAAAGACAAAAGATCGAGGCTAATTCGCCCAAAGGAGTGAGAGAGAAAGAGAGATTGACGGGGAGATCACGCGCTTTGGTTCCTGCCGTTTCAACGTATTTCGAGCGGTGTCTCGTGAATACAAAGGTGAGTTTTGCACCACGTTGGACCCGCGTGTCACGTTGATAGTTTCCCGATTTTCCTGGTACGGTCCAGGTGAGGAAGCGTTCCTCTTTTTCCCCCTCTTGTGACAATTCCCGCCCGGGTAGACAGGTCGGTGGTTCGCGGGAGCCACTTCACGAGAGAAGGCGCGCGTGACGTAGGAAGCTTCTACGTCAAAGCTCTCTACGTCAAAGATACATACGTCACACGGTGTGACGTATGGCATCAAGTTAAGCAGCCGATCATTCCCGGATCGGTTGCTCGTAACTCGTTAGTTAATAGGTTTTAACTACTTGTTTTCGCGCTGACCTCGGGAGTAGTCATCGGTACGACTCCCCTTAACTTGTGAACGTTCATTTGTTGTTAATTTATTAGTATTGAATTGTTTATTTAATTAATTGACTCAGCGAGACAATCTTTCTCGCCGATTAATGTAAAATATCGATTGTCGATAGTATTTTACCGGTTACTGTCCTATTCTACGAATAACGCCCTCTTCGATGTTTATCCTAGTTGGCAATGTTGGGCATAGGGCCCAACACACGGTGTCTAAGTCAAACGAGGTGTTTGACGTTGTTAACGGCATTGCACAGGAATCAAAGTGATTCTCGGCCGCATCGAGGGACTGCACACTTAAGGTTGGTAAGGTGGGACAAATTGGGCCTAACCGTGGGCCTTACATTTCCCCAGTACCCACCCCGTTACAATATATATATATATGTTGAATCCTGAATTCTTAGATACGGCGGCGGCGGCGGCGGCGGCGAAATATTTATATATTATAGAGAGATATTTATATATCCGGTATATTTATCTCTATTTCAGTTTTTGGGATAATATCTAACTTTTTTCCCGACATAACCAATAATTTCTTATTTAATTTACAAACATAACTAACATTTTTATCCCGAGGTACGCATATATCGCCCTCCTTGATTTCATAATCCATTTGTACTTGACAATTATTAACTGTCTTATCCAACAAATTTTCTTCATATTTTATTTCATTTTCAATGTCACACTCCAGGTCAACTTCGTTTTCATAATTAACACAAGAATTTATAACATATTGCTCGGCTGCGTGCGAGCTGCGGCGACTTGCTGTGCGAGGGGAGGGGAGGGAAGGAATGGAGAAGCTCACTTACGATCAGGAGAATAACTCCGAATACCCGGCGCAAGGCGTACACCCGCCTTTATTTGGTGGAGATTGTCTCCTGAGGTTGCTGCTGCGGTCTTACTGCTCTCACACACAAACACACACACAATACAAGTCCAACTATTGGCGATAGTGGTCGGTCGGTTATAGCCTCGATGACGTCCCGATGAGCTCTCTCAAGCTCGGGCTGGTTGGCTGCTTTGTTGCTCGGGCCCGACGTGCGCTTGCAGCTTCTCGCGTCGAGTCGTCCGTCGGTCGCCGTCGTATCGCGCGCCCCGTGTAGTGAGTGCTCGCGGCCGTATGAACACGAAGCGGACGATGTTGCCTGGACTGCTGCTTCCCACGGAGAGAACGGAATTCCTGGTGATGCTGTCTACCAGGTAAATTTTGATTATCGTTCCTTTATGTTCGCCTATCGGCTAATTAGTCCTCTCCGTTACAGGTACAGACGGGACGTGCGATACTCGACTTTTCTCTCTCACTCGCTCTGGCGCTTGATCAGTTGGTGCGTGTTAAGCCACTGACTGCTGCTCCACCTGGGTGCTGCGTTGCTGCGAGTATTCTGGATTGTGCTTAGTGGGAAAGTGGGGTATTCGGGGTAGACTGAGGTACGTTAAGCAGGTTTAGAGATGTGAGGGTAGGTTGGGCAGCTTAGGTTGGGACTCGCTCGCTTATATATTTGACAGGTATAAAGTACCTTGTCACAACTCCCCCCCCCCTCCACCAAACTGAAGTTACGCGGAAGTCGTAACTGAATTTAAAATTAACTAACTAAAAGACAATAAATTAAAGAAATATTTATTTTACTAAAATAAAAAAAATGATTTGCTACTATCGTTACTAGTAATGGTGGGGAGAGTATAGCTGCTTCTTAATTATCTTATTTCTAACAAGTAGCCGCTGCTACTATTGCGGTCTGCTCGTGTTTATAGTCTCCATGACTATTCTGCTTGGCTGCTATCTGTGTTAGTGTAAACTGTGTATGTGATTCGAGTTTGCTTTTATATATATTATAAGTACGATTGTCTGAGCCCTTACATTATACAGGGTGATCCAGAAACATAGGTAACATATATATATATTCCGATTCAGAAAATTAATTCGAGTATAACCCCGTCGGAATTTTGAAAAAATATTAATTAGGCGAGGCGTAATTAATTTTTTAAATGGGCCAATCAGTGGCCGGACTAGGGAAGAAAGGTGAGCGGCGTTGCCGCGCGAGACTGATGCAACAGGTCAACGAGCGAAGCGGCCGAGGCGCCTGAACATAGCTAATGCGTATAGCAAAAGCGAATGAATCGCAAAATATATTTTACCAGATTGATTGTATGAATAAAATGTACAATCAAGGAAATGATTTTTATTTAAGTTTGAATTAGACCGCAGACTAATAAATTCATTACTACTATTATTAATTTACTTACTAAATCTATGATACGCGTGCGTTATAAATATGAGATTATTACAGTTTTTAATCTCATCGTATATACATTAATTTATTGAAACCTTTATGACGAATTTTAAGTCAATAAAATTTTGAATTGAATTAAGTTTTGTGTACAATATAGCCAATAAATACGTTTACCATAAAGATATATCGCTACATATTGGAAATATATTAATTAATTTTGCAAGTATATTGGCAATAATATTGCTAGGTAAATAATTCCTAGTCCGTGTAAAATGAAATTAAGCTCAAGTCTCAATTCTCCGTTTAAAAAACATAATGCTACCGCGAGCGCTCTCCGACGTTCGCGCTCATCAAATTTTGTACTCATGGAGTAAGCCCGTCGCGGACGCTCTTCGACGTCCGCACTGCAAGAGCAAACGTGCTCGAAAAAAGTTACTTCGTTAAAATTACAATTAATTGTATTTCAGACTTAACAAATGTTTA
Organism: Theocolax elegans; assembly: GCA_026168455.1. NCBI lineage: Eukaryota > Metazoa > Arthropoda > Insecta > Hymenoptera > Cerocephalidae > Theocolax > Theocolax elegans. The sequence continues at coordinate 46,659 of JANSJX010000113.1, forward strand.
GGATAATAATTGCAATAGTCTGGCTGTTGAATTGAATTGAGTGTTCAATATACAAAATGCCAATGAATAACTACCATAAATTCGCAATATATTGGTAATATATTAGCAATAATATTGCTAGTAAGTTAATTCCGAGTCCGTGTAAAATAAAATCTAGCTGAACCCTCGATGAAGTTTTATAATAGTATGGGAATCATCTAGCTATAGTATATCTATAATATGTTTACGTTTACCAAATATTTTTAAACTGATTTTTTATAATATATTAGTATATGCTGAACAAATCGATATCATTAAAATTAATTGGATCATATCTTTACTAAAAATCGGTATTATGAGAAATCGTGGATTTATGTCACGCATCTTAGTAATTATTCGCATGACCAAAGACAGACGTTCATTCACGTTTTCATCCACTTGAGGTAATAAAAGATCATCGATTTGTCGGTAGTATTGACAATTTGGAAGACACGAAACATTGGCGTTATATTGATAATACTTTTGCAATATGTTGGCAACATATTGGCAACATATTGGCAATATATTGGCAACATATTGGCAACATATTGGCAATATATAGACAATACTTTGGCAACATATTGGCAACATATTGGCAATATATTGATAATACAAATAATAAATACCCGCGTAAAAATATTAAAGTTTATATGAACTTTATATAAACTTTAGGTTTGGCTAAACTTGATATGGGGTTGGCCAACGAGATTGAGCCGAACTTGTGCAATTGACTGTTCAAGTTTGGCGAAAGTATATCAAATGTTCAGCAGAAATTCATATAAAGTTTTTATAAAGTTTTTTTACAATTACTGACAAATAAAATATAGTTTATACTAAGTTTAGCTGAACTCAATATTAACGTGATAGCAAGTTCAGGTTTATAAAGTCATATAATGTTGATATCAACATACCCAAAGAAAAATTTTAAAAATCTGCTTTAACTGACATCAGTAAGAATCCATCTTTTAATAAGTCTTAGAATGTTCATGGAACATATGTTTACAGACTTATGTTTTTCCTTTTCATTTTCCTAGTTTTTTTTTCTTTTTCTTTTGCACAACAATTTGATATATTTATTCATTATTAATCAATTTTCTTCGAATGCAATATGTACAACTATAAACTAACATTTTTTATTTATTAAATTACTACATTTTTTACACACTTACCGCATTATATACATGATATGGTCTTAAACTACTAATTCACAATTATAATTCAAATTTACTAATTCACATGCATTAGGAACTGAGAACCGGGTTATTTTGTAAGGTCCTTCATGCACTCGAAAAATTTACTTATTTGCTTTTGACTAGCATCTGAGAAATGAGGTCCCCGTAGCAAAACTAAATCTCACTCCTTTAATATTACTCGTTTCCTTCCTTTTTGTTTTTTACAACGAGCTTCAAATGGAGCCTGTAATTTTTCATTTGCTAATTTTATTTGTATTTCTTTATGTACAAACTGTTTCTTCAATAACGGAAATATTTCTATAATCTTTCCTTTTGGTATTTTATTAAACTGTAAATGATATGGTATACATCCTATACTCTGATGATTTGTCAAATTCAAACAATCTTGTACCAATTGAATATGTTTTGCCTAGGAAACATGTTTCTCCGAACAAAAAGTCCTAAATAATCAACCTATTTCTTTCATAGTACGTTCAACTCGATTGGGTTGTGGGTGCCAAATAGATGAGAACAAAGCTTTAATTCCCCATTACTCTATCTCATCACACTGGCGAAGTAAATTATTTTCCGTCATCCGACAAGATACGATTCGGTTTCCCAACAGATTCAAAATTGTATTTTTTCAACTTGATCAAACAAATTTTTGTAGTAGCGTCTGATCGAATAAATAGTCACTAACTTCGAGAAACTATCTTGCAATACAAAAAGATACTACGTCCTTCCTACGGACTTCGGCAAAGGGCCAAAAAAATCAACCGAAACCATTTCATTACAATCTAAAGTTGCCTTTAAAAATTGATGTGACCCCTCCATCTTATAATTTAAATACTTAATTCTTTGACACGTACCACAACATTTAGCATAATACTTTATATTTCTTCTCATTTTTTGCCAATAAAAAAACTGACTAAATATATTTTTATTTTATATAAACAATATTAGACTCTTCACGCAATTCTAAATTATTAATACCTTTACCCTTTAATAACATAATACTTTCATCATCAGCCTGCAAAATGTGCAAATGTTTAGTTCACCCATTAACTCCGATTCCATACTTATACTCGCAAATATATTGGTATTTTTATTAGAAATTTCATCTTTTGTCAGACAGCCAATCAATGATCTTATTAAATAACTATCATTATCTGCTTGTATATTCTCAAAATTTCTACTAAAAAAATCATCTACTTTATTATCTACACCCTTACACTGACTAATAGTAAACGAATAATCTTGAAGCGCTAACGTCCAACGCATCAACCGTGAACTTTGAAATGGTGTCGATAATAAAAATGTTAATGCCTTATGGTCTGTTAAAATCTCAAATTCTTTTCCTATAAGGTACATACAAAATTTCTAAACTGAGTATAAAATAGATAATAATTCTCGCTCTGTCGTAGTATAATGTGATTCACATTTTGTCAAAACTCGACTAACTAAGGAAATGATTCTCGCATCACCGGCATCATCAATCTGATATAATATGCCACTTATACCTACATCACTGGCATCCGTTTGCAACTTAAATTTTTGTTTTCCAAATAATGACTTAAAACTACACAATGTAAAAAATTTCGTTTCAAATTAACAAATGCTTGGGCATGTACTTGTGTCCAACACCATTCTTCATTGCCTCGTAAAAGATCTCGAAAGGGATCTACGAAATTCGCATGTCGCACATTAAACCTACGATAATAACCACAAACTCCTAGGAATGCTTGTAATTGTTGTCGAAATTTTGGTTCTGGAAAATCATGTATTTTCTTAAGATTATCCGGATTGGCTTTTTTCCATGCTTTGATAGAACAAACCCCAAAAACGGTACCGATTCGCGAAAAAACATAGATTTTTCCAAGTTCAAAGTCATTCCATTTTTGATTACGTGTAGAAACAATTTTTCTAAATGCATCAAATATTCGGAAAAAGTCGCGGATTTTATCAGTAAATCATCGAGATAACATGTAATGAATTCTCGTAGTTCCGGACTTAAAACTAAACTTAAACCACGTATAAAACATGTAAAAACGTAGTATGTTGCATTGATTCAAGTGAGAGTTGAAATTGCCAGTAACCTGACACAAAATCCGTAGTAATGAAAAAACGTTTTCCTTCAAATTTTTGTAAAATCTCTTCCGTGCGCGCGGGTGACTCATTATCGGCAGCAATTAGTTTATTAAGAAATCTCGCGTATAAACATAATCGAAATTTGCTATATTTCTTTTTAACACCCTTCAACGAATTACAAAATTGACTTCGAGACCGTTGAATCACACCTAATTTACACATTCTATCAATTTCGTTAGTAACCGCGATTCTTTAACTTAACGGTATTGTTGGACTGGTGGAGTTAAAAATGCAATGTGAGGTATTAGTAATAATATAATATAATGTAATAATAGAGTGACAAAAGCCTGCCGGCACGTCCGACTACATCGGAGTCTTGGCGTAGAGTCTTTAAAGAGTATAGTACATAATAGGCGCTTAGAGTATAGACGCGAGACATACGCGGTACGCTTGCTCTCGCGTGAGCTCGTATGACTGCACAAAATCGTTGTAAACCAATAGATGGCGCGATGTGTACCATTTCGGAGTAATATAACGATCACATATATTTACATATTACAACACGCCTCCTAAATTTTATGATCGTGATTCCATACAAACATTATCTACTTTTCGCAATTTATAACAATCTTAACGCTTGTCTGTTTTTCAAAAACTTGATTTTATCTACACTTTTAGTCAGCATATCTGCTAAGTTTGAATTTGAATCTATTTTTACAATGTTGATAATTCCGTTTTCATAATTTTCATATATGAAATGATATTGCACTTCAATGTGCTTCGAGTTTTTTGTAAAATTTCCGAATTTAGCAATCGCAATTGCTCCTGAGTTATCCTCGCACATGTTAATTGGTTTGTCGAATTTTACATCAAATGATTCACTTAACAAATTTCTAAGAACTACTTCTATTATTGCTTCTGACATAGCAGTCTATTCTGCGAAAGTTGAACATTTTGTTACCGATGTTTGTTTATGTGTTTTCCAAAAAATTAAGTTACCATATAATCTAATTACAAAACCTGTTGTAGATTTTCTATCTACACTATCATCTGCATAATCAGAATCTACCATACAATCTAGTATTTCTGTATTAACATTGTCGCAGTAAGTTAATTTTAAGTCTTTAGTTTTATACAATAATTTAAAATTCTCATTGCGTATTTATAATGCGTTTGATCATAACAATTTTGGTATCGACTTAAGTAATTTACGCTATATGATATATCTGACCTTGTGCCTGTACTTATATATAATAATTCACCAATTAAATTTCTGTATTTTATATTTTCATCAATCTCAATTGCTTGTGCTAGTTTTAGATTTGAACTTCAACGGAGTATCATATAGTTTGCATTTTCTAGATTATATTTTATAGCTAAAGATTCAATATAATTTGTTTGACTTAAGGACATTTTATTTCTATTTTCACTATACTCTATATCAATACCAATATAACTTTTAATTTTTCCTAAATCTTTCACTGCAAATCTTTTCAATAGACTAGTTTTGACTTGACTTATTTTATGTTTGTCTTTGCAAGAGATTAAAAGATCATCAACAAATACTAATATATATATTGGATCTTTATTTGAATTATTTACATATAAACAATAATCGTAATTACTTCTTTTAAAATTTAAACTTTCAATGAATTTATTGAAACAATCATACCAAACTCTTGGGCTTTTTCTCAATCCGTATAAAGCCTTTTGCAACTTGCAAACTTTATTGTCACCAGTTTCATAACCTTTCGGTTCATTTATATACACTTCGGTTTTTACATTACCATTTAAAAAAGCTGTCTCTACATCCATTTGTTCTATAAATAAATTATTTTTGCAACTGTAGGACAATAAAATTTTCAAAATTTGCATTTTACCTACTGGAGAATAAACATTTCTAAATATTCTTTTTGTTGGAATCCCCTTACAACTAATCTCGCTTTATAAATATTGTTATTTTTCTTTTTATAGACCCATTTTACATCAATTATTTTTATTGTCTTTTGGCTTTTCAACAATTTGCCAAGTATTATTGTTCTTAAGACTATTTATCTCAGAATCCATCGCAATTTGCCATTGTTTATAATCTTTCGAATTTATCGCCTCCTCAAATGTATTCGGTACATTTGCATCAATATAATTTATATAAATAAAATGTGATACTGGATTGCCATATCTATTTACCGGACTTTTCTTTCTATCTGATTTTCTTTTGACAGTTAAATTTTATCATTTTCATTTTCTCTTTCAATATCGTGCTGAGTATTATCTCTACTTTTCCGAAGGTATGAGTAGATGATAATAGATTAGTTTTATTAGAATTTGTCTTACATTCATCAATTTCAGATTCACTTTCCAGTATATCATTTTCTTTATTTATTACTTCGTTATTCTCAAAATCTTTATCTTTTTCAACACCATTTTTATCTAAACAAATAATTTGTATATTTTCTCCAACAACTTGAACATGTCTGGCATTTATATTTTATTATTAATTAAAACTCTGTAGCTATTTTCATTATAACCAACTAATACGCCTAATTTAGCTTTATCGTCCCATTTGCTTGTTCGCAACGCTTCTGGTATTCTTACAAAGACTCGACTTCCGTAAATTTTTAAATGATCGACATTTGGTTTTTTTTTCGAAAAATATTTCGTATAGCGTTTTATTTTGAGCTGTATTTGCAATTGTACGATTTTTAAATACGCAACTATTTTCATAATTTCGGGCCAATATCGCCTATGAATTTTTACTTCTCTTATTAAACATCTGCCCATATCCATTGCAGATCTGTTATATCTTTCCGCTACGCCATTTAACTCATGCACATAAGGCGGGCATGGCAATAATTCAATTCCTTTAGACTTTACAAAATCATAAATTTCTTTATTTAAATATTCTTTGCCATTATCGCATCGTAATTTCTTTACTCTCTTATTGAATTTATTTTCTACTAAATTTACGAATTCTTTCAAACAACTTGCAGTCTCTGATTTATTTTTAATACAAAAATTCTAGTGCATTTTCTATAATCATCAATGAATGTTAATAATATTTTTCTCCACCATAACCAGTTGTGTTATGTGGACCATTTAAATCAGTATGAATTAATTCTAAAATTTCAGTTGTTTTGTTCTATTATTTTCAAACGAAACGTTAGCCATTGTACTCTCTATACAATTTCAACTTTTCCTTTCTGTGCTTTCAATATTATCTGGCAATCCTTCAACTAATTTATTATTTACTAATTTATTAAAATACTGAAAATTTACACGACCAAGTGCCCTATGCCATTTTTCTTTGTTAGTTATTTCAAACTATTCACATTCATTTGCTTATTTTTCACTTTAGATACAAAGCTTATCATAAATATAAATTATTTATTTTGTATTAATTCTTTAGATTTATTATAAATTTTGGCTTTGTCAATTTTTGCTACTATTGTACAGTTTTCGGTTATTTTTGAAAAAACTCAATAAATTTTGTTTAATGCCTTCAACATAATAAACATTTTTAAATCAACATATTTTCATTATAATAATTTTTAAAGCAAATTTTAATAGAACCATTTTGGTTGCTTTTAACATTTTACCATCTGGTAATTTTACATTAACAGGATTTTTCAAATCTACATACTTATCAAGAATTATCACTTTTAGCACGCACAATGATATTTAATGAGTAAATCCTGAGCGTGATTTCTTTCCATTCGTTTACATTGTTTCCACCAACCTAGTGGAGGAGGAGAAAAAATGCCTAATATAAAATAATAAAGGTTTATTGAAATATTAAAAAAGGGTGCAATAGTTGTTATTTAAGCAATGTAAATATTAATGGTGGTCTTTGTTATGGCACAAGAATGGTAAACAAAGATGTAAAACAATATGTCATAACAGTAGAAATAATACAGGTAAATGGGTTGGAACATAATATTATTTATGGTGGTAAAAACTGAAAAAATAAATTCCTGACTATAGGCAGGATCAAGCACGTGCATTCCAGGTCATATGCCTCGAGCGCGAGGCCATCGGCCACCCGTGTGCTGCACAGCTTGCCCACTTTAGCCAGAGCCGAGTGCGGTATCCTTTAACGGAAACCCATCACGGCCAAGGCATCCGATAAAATCCCATATAGCTAAAACCCTGTCCCCTGATCGTCGGCTGGTGAAAACCATTAGCAAATGAGCAGAAGAGCAATAGCATCCACCTTTTTCCTCCGAAACCGACCCAGAAATATTAAACACATTACTTCAGGTCGGCCAGTTGTCTATGCCTCACGGCAGTTGTGTCTGTCTGTTGTCACATTTCGGTATGTCTATTTCCGTCATGCGTGTTAGCCCTCAAGGCATTCGCCGTTCTTTTGCCCTGATGAATTGCTGTCAAGTATCTGTAACGTCGTTCCATGTCTTACTGTCAGTCAACATCAGGCGAACAACGTTGATGAGTTGAGACACACTCCATGCTACGAATATGACTAAATCGTATTGATTTAATAGACGATATACCAGTAGTAGCTAAACAATACCGTTTGCCACAAATTTTAAAAGAAGAGGTTAATGTACAAATCTCGAAGCTGATCGAACAAGGAATAATAGAACCTTCAGATAGCGCATATTCTAGCCCTTTGTGGATCGTTCCCAAAAAGGATGGTTCACAGGGAGAGAAGAAATGTCGTTTAGTCATCGATTACAGATGTATAAATGAAAAACCAATCAGTAACGCTTATCCCTTACCAAATATTAATGATATTCTCGATAGTCTAGGCGGAAATAAATATTTTTCTTGTTTCGATCTCGCTTCGGGATTTTACCAAATAAATATGCACATTTCATTTCTGTGCTCTCAATATTATCTGGCAATCCTTCAACTAATTTATTATTTACTAATTTATTTAAATACTGAAAATTTACATGACCAAGTGCCCTATGCCATTTTTTTGTTAGTTATTTTCAAACTATTCACATTCATTTGCTTATTTTTCACTTTAGATACAAAGCTTTCATAAAATATAAATTATTTATTTGCTATTAATTCTTTAGATTTATTATAAATTTTAGCTTTGTCAATTTTTGCTACTATTGTACAGTTTTCGGTTATTTTTGAAAAACTCAATAAATTTTGTTTAATGCCTTCAACTAATAAACATTTTTTAAATCAATATTTTTCATTATAATAATTTTTAAAGCAAATTTTAATAGAACCTATTTTGGTTGCTTTTAACATTTTACCATCTGGTAATTTTACATTGACAGGATTTTTCAAATCTACATACTATCAACGAATTTATCACTTTAGCACGCACAATGATATTTAATGAGTAAATCCTGAGCGTGATTCTTTCCATTTCGTACCTTGTTCCACCAACCTAGTGGAGGAGGAGAAAAAAATGCCTATATAAAATAATAGGTTTATTGAAATATTAAAAAGGGTGCAATAGTTAGTTATTTAAGCAATTTAAATATTAATGGTGGTCTTGTTATGGCACAAGAATGGTAAACAAGATGTAAACAATATGTCATAACAGTAGAAATAATTACAGGTAAATGGGTTGGAAACATAAATATATTTTATGGTGGTAAAAACTGAAAAAATAAATTCCTGACTATAGGCAGGATCAAGCACGTGCATTCCAGGTCATATGCCTCGAGCGCGAGGGCCATCGGCCACCCCGTGTGCTGCACAGCTTGCCCACTTTAGCCAGAGCCGAGTGCGGTATCCTTTTACGGAAAACCCATCACGGCCAAGGCATCCGTATACAATCCATATAGCTAAAACCCTGTACCCCTGATCGTCGGCTGGTGAAAACCATTAGCAAATGAGCAGAAGAGCAATAGCATCCACCCTTTTTTCTCCGAAACCGACCAGAAATATTAAACACATTACTTCAGGTCGGCCAGGTTGTCTATGCCTCACGGCAGTTGTGTCTGTCTGTTGTCACATTTCGGTATGTCTATTTTCCGTCATGCGTGTTAGCCCTCAAGGCATTCGCCGTCTTTTTGCCCTGATGAATTGCTGTCAAGTATCTGTAACGTCGTTCCATGTCTTACTGTCAGTCAACATCAGGCGAACAACGTTGATGAGTTGAGACACACTCCATGCTACGAATATGACTAAAATCGTATTGATTTAATAGACGATATACCAGTAGTAGCTAAACAATACCGTTTGCCACAAATTTTAAAAGAAGAGGTTAATGTACAAATCTCGAAGCTGATCGAACAAGGAATAATAGAACCTTCAGATAGCGCATATTCTAGCCCTTTGTGGATCGTTCCCAAAAAGGATGGTTCACAGGGAGAGAAGAATGTCGTTTAGTCATCGATTACAGATGTATAAATGAAAAACAATCAGTAACGCTTATCCCTTACCAAATATTAATGATATTCTCGATAGTCTAGGCGGGAAATAAATATTTTTCTTGTTTCGATCTCGCTTCGGGATTTTACCAAATAAATATGCGTAAACAAGATCGTAAATATACCGCTTTTTCTACCCTTATGGTCACTATCAAGTCAAACGAATGCCTTTCGGGCTGACAAACGCGCCTGCCACCTTCCAGTCTTTGATGGATGCTCTCTTCAAAGGCTACAACGTACTCAGTTTTTGTATTTGCTGATGATTACATCATATTTGCCAAAACATGGAAGAGCACGGTAGAAAATTGAAAGCGGTAGTCCATAGATTACGCGACGCAGGAATGAAGTTACAAGCGGAAAAATGCCAATTTTACCGAACCGAAGTCGTACACCTCGGTCATAGCATATCAGCAAACGGCCGTAAAATCTGATCCTAGAAAATTAATTATGTTCAAAACTTCCCTTTACCGAAAGAGAAGAAAAATATGATGCAGTTTCTTGGTCTAACGAAATATTATAGAAAATTTATACCTAATTATGCAAAAATCGTCAAACCACTTACTGATTTGCTAAAACATGAAAGTATCTTTAATTGGAAAGAAGAACAACAAATGGCCTTCAAACAATTATCTCAAAGTTGTGCGAAGCTCCAATTCTCCAACATCCCGATTTTTCACTCGAATTTCATGTCACTACCGACGCATCGCAATATGCGATCGGCGCAGTTCTTAGCCAAAAAAGAAACGGTTCTGATCTCCATGTAGTATTTTATTCAAGACTCTTCAAAAGCGCTGAAACTCGATATGCTGTAATAGAGAAAGAATTACTCGCGAAGCTTGATGCGGCCTTGCAATTTAGACATTGTCTTTTCGGTCATACAATTATTTTTCATACTGATCATAAGCCATTAATTTGGTTACACAACATTAAAGAACCAAATTCACGATTGAAAAAAAATTTTATGACGAATGTATTTACTCTAACGTCCGATACTGATGAAATATTTAGTCCACGAATTCGGACACTACAATCTGCAAAACAAACCGATAACGGAGGGATTAAAAAAACACCCCCACGGCGACTCATAACAGCTTAAGCAAAACAATCAACGAATACGAAGAACGGTTAGTCAACGCGAACAGTAGTATCAATTCAAACGAATTTACGAGCGACGATGAAATACAATCAGACATCGAAGAAAGCTTCAATAATAGCGATATCTTTGATCCCCCGGCAATACCTTTGACGTGTCCCGGATAATTTTACAGTTAAAAAAAATATTGAAGTTATGATTTTACTGATTTTGATTTTTGTAAAAGGAAGAATGAACTAAATAAACTTTACTTAACTTTTACTGACGAGAACCGTGGTAGAGCGAGGCAGGTCTTAGCAGTTCCTGTGAAGGGTGTATAGGGTGAAATGGTAGGGCAGCAGCTGTCACCAGGAGAAGATTTGGGCTTCCTCCAAACCAAATCGAGGACGACAAAGATGTGTGAGTCGAACCAAAGTCTAAAACGACGATGACGGGAAGATTGATTTCGAGAATGAACGCAACAGTTTGTGAACACGGGACAGTGGATGGAAGTTCCGGATAAAGTCAATTACGAGATCACAGATTTATATTTTACACTCAATTTATTTAAAATAGATAAATTATATTTCACAAAATTAATAGTTTTCGACATATAGATACGAATTTAAAGCAACAGTAATTAGTGTCCGAACTGGTGTACAAAATTTATCTTAGTTGAAAATACGCGAAGATGCAATTTCTTATAAACGTGAGAGTATGAAGACCGACTTATTCGAGTCCGCTCGATCGACTGACGACGACTCTCTTCGACTGACTGTTGATGCGCGTCCCCTCTCGAGGTGGTATGTAGGGGAACGACTGCTACGAATCCTGCGGTGCGCCGTTCTTGAAGGCGGAGCTGCTCTTGATTGGTCGTGGACGGCCTTTCGGTGGTGTGCGGATGGGGCTGCGAATCCGCTTATTGGTTGGAGGTGGGGCTTTGTCAGCAAACTGATGAGATCTTCCGCGTCTCTTGATGGTCTTGGCGAATGTTTTGATGACGTACTTATTTAGGTGATTTGGTGTATACTATTGCCATTTTGTGAAGTCATGTTATTGTCAAACACATTAGTCATTCGAGTAAGAAGATATTTACAATAGTACTATTAGCGGAGTCGAGAGTCAGTTACGTATAATCGAAGTCGGATCAGCTAGGCCGATCAAACAGAGGTACTACCCCGTCTTTGATAAGATTCGAGAGGAAATGCAACGTCAAGTTCGCGAGATGGTCGAGACTAATGTTGTGTCCCGGATAATTTTACAGACAAAAAAAATTAAAGTTATGATTTTACTGAATTTGATTTTTGTAAAAGGAAGAATGAACTAAATAAACTTTACTTAACTTTTACTGACGAGGACCGTGGTAGAGCGAGGCAGGTCTTAGCAATTCCTGTGAAGGTTGTATAGGGTAAAATGGTAGGGAGGCAGCTGTCACCAGGAGAAGATTTCGGCTTCCTCCAAACCAAATCGAGGACGACAAAGATGTGTGAGTCGAACCAAAGTCTAAAACGACGATGACGGGAAGATTGATTTCGAGAATGAACGCAACAGTTTGTGAACACGGGACAGTGGATGGAAGTTCCGGATAAAGTCAATTACGAGATCACAGATTTATATTTTACACTCAATTTATTTAAAATAGATAAATTATATTTCACAAAATTAATAGTTTTCGACATATAGATACGAATTTAAAGCAACAGTAATTAGTGTCCGAACTGGTGTACAAAATTTATCTTAGTTGAAAATACGCGAAGATGCAATTTCTTATAAACGTGAGAGTATGAAGACCGACTTATTCGAGTCCGCTCGATCGACTGACGACGACTCTCTTCGACTGACTGTTGATGCGCGTCCCCTCTCGAGGTGGTATGTAGGGGAACGACTGCTACGCATCCTGCGGTGCGCCGTTCTTGAAGGCGGAGCTGCTCTTGATTGGTCGCGGGCGGCCTTTCGGTGGTGTGCGGATGGGGCTGCGAATCCGCTTATTGGTTGGAGGTGGGGCTTTGTACAGCAAACTGATGAGATCTTCCGCGTCTCTTGGTGGTCTTGGCGAATGTTTTGATGACGTACTTATTTAGGTGATTTGGTGTATACTATTGCAATTTTGTGAAGTCATGTTATTGTCAAACACATTAGTCATTCGAGTAAGAAGATATTTACAATAGTACTATTAGCGGAGTCGAGAGTCAGTTACGTATAATCGAAGGTCGGATCAGCTAGGCCGATCAAACAGAGGTACTACCCCGTCTTTGATAAGATTCGAGAGGAAATGCAACGTCAAGTTCGCGAGATGGTCGAGACTGAATGTTGTGTCCCGGATAATTTTACAGACAAAAAAAATTAAAGTTATGATTTTACTGAATTTGATTTTTGTAAAAGGAAGAATGAACTAAATAAACTTTACTTAACTTTTACTGACGAGGACCGTGGTAGAGCGAGGCAGGTCTTAGCAGTTCCTGTGAAGGGTGTATAGGGTTGAAATGGTAGGGCAGCAGCTGCTCACCAGGTAGAAGATTTCGGCTTCCTGCAAAGCCAAATCGAGGACGACAAAGATGTGTGAGTCGAACCAAAGTCCTAAAACGACGATGACGGGAAGATTGATTTCGAGAATGAACGCAATAAGTTTGTGAACACGGGACAGTGGCATGGAAGTTCCGAATAAAGTCAATTACGAGATCACAGATTTATATTTTACACTCAATTTATTTAAAATAGATAAATTATATTTCACAAAATTAATAGTTTTCGACATATAGATACGAATTTAAAGCAACAGTAATTAGTGTCCGAACTGGTGTACAAAATTTATCTTAGTTGAAATACGCGAAGATGCAATTTCTTATAAACGTGAGAGTATGAAGACCGACTTATTCGAGTCCGCTCGATCGACTGACGACCGACTCTCTTCGACTGACTGTTGATGCGCGTCCCCTCTCGAGGTGGTATGTAGGGGAACGACTGCTATGCATCCTGCGGTGCGCCGTTCTTGAAGGCGGAGCTGCTCTTGATTGGTCGTGGGCGGCCTTTCGATGGTGTGCGGATGGGGCTGCGAATCCGCTTATTGGTTGGAGGTGGGACTTTGTCAGCAAACTGATGAGATCTTCCGCGTCTCTTGATGGTCTTGGCGAATGTTTTGATGACGTACTTATTTAGGTGATTTGGTGTATACTATTGCAATTTGTGAAGTCATGTTATTGTCAAACACATTAGTCATTCGAGTAAGAAGATATTTACAATAGTACTATTAGCGGAGTCGAGAGTCAGTTTCGTAAACATGAGTGTGTTCGTGGAAAGACATTTATTCGTATATGTAACTTAATATTAAATAAATGTTATAATAGCAAGTATTAGCGGAATTATACAATTCATAATGCATGAGATTATAATTAATATAACGTATTGTGGCGAGAAACGCATGAATCTATTGGGAAAGGATTAGGAGAACATGTCATATGAGTAGGTGGCAGAGGTTGCGTGGAGAATTGACGGTGGCGCTAGTCTGGTGGCACGGAAGGGAACTAAGGATTTGACTTTGTGCGAGACAGAAAGGTATAGGTGATTCATGCGATAGTGGCGCTAGTCTGGTGGCGTGGAAGGGAACTAAGGATTTGACATTGTGTGAGAGAGAAGGGAATTGTTGATTCATGCGTGTACAATATATGCGTATACGTAACATATGAATATTGTATTTGAATACATTTATAACTAACTGCTAAGATTATATATTGTTTATGTTTAAATACGATCATTATTAACATATTGTTTTATAGTTATTTTGGACAAATTGTGGTTATTTGTGATTAATATAAAAGTATAAAAAACTGCCCGACATTACACCTTATCGTCTCGACAAAAGAAATCCAAGACCAGCTCCAAACATCGTCGAATCAAGAGACGGTTTACTCATGGCTAAAGATAACGTAGCTTACTTCGTCACATTGTAAAATGAACCGCTCGACAAAGGAGCCGATAGTCTTTTAGAATGCCGCAATCTGCCTTCACTCAATAATATTAGTTTAGGTGAGATAAACGTGGCTACGCAAGGAACGAAATACCTCTTCGCGCTACCAGTCAAGGAAGATCTTCACTCACGAACAGAATCAGAGATCGTGCGTATCACGCTCAAGTTACTCAAAGAATTTGTCGTCACGCATAAACTAAGGTCATTCAGAATATCGCAAACAGACTCCATCGACAACGTACCTTGGATTCTTACACTTAACATTCTACGAGACTTGTTAAAGAAACTCCAGTCAAAATTATAATTTGTCGATACTTAGTCAAAATACCAGATCCCGGCCTACGAGAACAACTAATCATCGATACTCACTCTTCACCAATCAACGGACACAAAAGAATTCGTCAAGATTTCTTTTGGTCCGGATTGAAAGCACAAGTTCAAGAAGTGGTTTTTAAGTGCCTAGTGTGTCAATTAAACAAGCTAGTGCGCAAGAAAGTAAAACAACGACTAGTGATCACTGACACCCCAGGATCCAGTTTCGACAAAATCAGTCTCGACATCGTTGGACCTTTGCCTACGACACCTAAAGGTAACACCTACATACTGACAATGCAATGTCTTCTAACAAAATACATCATCACGGTAGCACTACAAAATGCTACTTCTATGGACATTGCCACAGCTTTATTACACAATCTCGTTTTTATATTCGGTTCTCCAAAAATAGTTCTTACTGATGAAGGAAAAAGTTTTACGACTAGTTTAATACGTAACGTTGCGAAAATCTGTAAAATTAAAAACATGACTACCACGGCATACAGGCCTCAATCTAATGGCTCAATTGAAAGAATGCATCGCGTAATCAAGCAATATCTAAAATGTTATTTAAATAATCAACGATTGTGGGACGAATGGCTATCGTGCGCCACTTTTGCGTATAACACGAGCGTACACGAAGGAACTCTTTTTACTCCATTCGAACTTATATTCGGTAAGATTGCGCGCGTACCATCTGCTAACATTACAGCCGAAGATCATCTCGAAGGCACTTATTTAGACTACATTATCCAATTGAATGAAAAGCTC
Organism: Theocolax elegans; assembly: GCA_026168455.1. Taxonomy (NCBI): domain Eukaryota; kingdom Metazoa; phylum Arthropoda; class Insecta; order Hymenoptera; family Cerocephalidae; genus Theocolax; species Theocolax elegans. The sequence continues at coordinate 62,418 of JANSJX010000113.1, forward strand.
AGCGAAATACAACAATTAGCCCGCGACAATCTGGTTCGTTCGAAAGAAAAATCGAAAGAATATTATGATCAGAAAATAAATCCGTGTTTGTTCAAAGTCGGAGATACGGTTCTACTTTTACAAGAACCAAAAACAAATCCATTTAACCCTGAATCTATGGGACCATATAAAATATTAAGAATTTTCGATAATGGCGGTAATATAGAAATAAGTTATAAGAATAATAAACCTCGTATTGTACATGCGAACAAATTGCAATTAATGCGTCTTAGAAGACAGAGTGAAATTGATCACTCCTCTTCTCACGTTACAGGAACCTCTATCGACGAATAACTGCAGATCACTACATTCATGATGAATCTAGTCACCGCATTACTCGTCATCAACACCGTACTGCTTCACCTATCAAACATCGAGGCACTCGTTGGCTACAACTGCGGCACTTCATCGTCCCCCAACGTCACGACTGTATCTCTGTTAAAAGTAGGCGAATGCGATTTCAAAGATCTCACGCCAACACTAGAATCTAAATATGTACAATTATTACAATACACCGAATATGCGCCAAATGTTTGTTGAACAATGTAAAGTAAATGTCGAAAAAACGATACGACATTGCGGGATGAGTTCACATAGTAGTTTAGTAAAAGGTGGTGATTCCACCTACATGCAGTATGTATCGAGTGAAGCCTGTAAAGATATACATAAATACGGACAATTTAAATTTGGAAAAACCGTGGTTGAGAAATTAGTTGCAAACACAACATATCGTAGAAATGTAATTTTATCCGGATACGTAGATTCGGATGGTAAATGCGAAGGCAAGGTTTATTATTCGGACCGACAAATTTATAAGAATGTAGTAGTTACAGCTAAACTCGAGATCAGTATACAGTCATTTACGGCTATAGTAAATAAAGATCGAAACGAGCTTACGCTCAGATCTGGCACTAAATGTAAATACACAGGTCATTGCATCGATCACACGGAAGATTTTACTTTTTGGACTATGTTGCATTCACAGGAATGTAATTTTGATCGTTACATAATTTTATATGAAGGTTTAGTAACAAAAGCCAGTGACAATAATATACAGGCCCCAGAAATTTATTATGCTAACGAAACCTTAAAAGTTAAATTTGCTCTCTCCAATGAGGGAGAACATACAATTTGCGGGTATAAAATGATAAAAACTGAACAACCTAATCTATTCTTATTTGAAACTAATCCCGGTAGATCATTCGCTTAGAAAAACCCTATTGACCCACACGACGTAAAACTAACTGCATATTTTGATACAAAAATTAATTTCTTATCCCAACATGTTAAACGCGAAATAAATTCACTATACCGCGATATTGTGACTCACAGATGCAATTTAGAACGGAAAGTAATACAAAATACGTTAACACAGTCAACTCAAAACCCCGACGAATTCGCTTACTCTATAATGAAAACACCAGGATATATGGCACTAATAGCAGGAGAAGTTGCTCACTTGATTCAATGCACGCCGGAAACCGTAAGAATCCGTAAGACCGATCATTGTTACTTAAAATTCCCGGTGACATTCCACAATGAAAGTTATTTCTTATCAACCAAATCACATATTCTCACTCAAATGGGAACAGTACGCACATGCAATCCTATATTACCGACAATTTATAACATAGAAAACGTTTGGTATAAAATTTTACCTACATTAACGACCGCGGAAATACCCCATATTATACGAGCATTAAACAAACCCGCTTGGCAATATACGGACCCAGGTAAACTCGCAACTAGCGGTATATACTCCCAAGAAGATCTCCAAAAGTAAGAGAAACTGTTATGTTCCCCGCAGAAAAGCCAGCTGTATTAAATTCTTTAGCCCAAAGTGCCATGGGAATAGAAAACCCATCATCAAACATTAATCTAGTAAATTTAATAGACGACAATGTATTAGAAAAACTTACTGAGTCAACATCCAATAAGATATGACAAAATTCATTATATTTGGATCATTTAGCGCAGGTGTGACGTCAATAATGTTTATATTAGGCTCCCTGAAATACATAGCCAGTACTATAATCCATGGTATCGCAATATATAATATATACGGATTTAGTATTAGACTTTTAGCCGCCTTTTGGAGCGCACTAACAAACTTAATAATACATATGAGTTCAGGTTCACTACCAAAGAGGAATAAAAAACAAAAAACCGATGTAGAAGCTAATTTAGAAGAAATTAAAAATGAAAATCCAGACAGTAAACATCAAGCATCACCTCGTTCGCATAATGAGCCTCCGCAATTATATCCATTAATCACGGAAAATTTAGAAAAAACAAGAGCACAATTTTACGTTGCCACAGCGCCCGCTCTCGTTAAGAAGCCGTAGGTAACATTCACACCAGCGACTTCTGACTTGACCGGGGGGGTGTAATGTCGGGCAGTTTTTTATACTTTTATATTTATCACAAATAACCACGATTTGTCCAAAATATCTATAAAATAATACGTTAGTAATGATCGTATCTAAACATAAACAATCGTAACCGGAGATTTTGTCGTATGACATTTCGCCGTCGGACCTTTTGCCGTAAACATTTCGCCGTATGAGACCTTTTGCCTTTGAACTTTCACGGTATGAGACATTTTGCCGTATAACATTTCGCCGTATGAGACATTTTGCCGTACGCGATTGGGTTATAGGGTTATAGGGTTATTGGTTGAGCAGGGGGTTTGTTTATTACACTTTTGTTGTTACACACATACAGTATCGGTAAATTATTTGTAATTATAACTAGACTATAATTACAAACAATTTTTCAATTTCAATATATGATTTTGTTTACAATCAAAGTTAATCGCCTAAGTACTTGTGATTAATTGATTAGTTATCATTCGTTTTTCATAAGTATTTTTTCCTACTTTACGGCAAGAAGTTCCTTACGGCAAAATGTCACATACGGCAAAATTTTATACGGCGAAATGTCCTATACGGCGAAAAGTAATACGGCGATTTGTCCGACGGCGAAGTGTCATACGGCGAATTGTCATACGGCAAAGTGTCATGAAATCATAAACAATATATAATCTTAGCAGTTAGTTATAAATCGAAAAATCGAACTTAACTAGGATTCGATGCAACTACATATGACATAAGCCAACCGATTCTTATTAATCCAATCTTGAAATCTTCATAAATAATTTGAAACAAATTACTCGATCGTTCGTATATATGTATATAATATAATATCGGTCTCTCCGAACTAAATAATTTACTTTTAATAATTTATTTTTAGATTAAAGTGGCCTATTGTACTCTTTGTTCACTATGGTTGGTGGAATTTCCCAGAGCACAGCCTTTTTTAAAAACAATTAAAGGCGTTTCGTCCTCGATCTCCAGCTTGGACTCCTCAGTAAGGAACTGGAGATCTTACCTTAGACGCCTGTCGTAAGATGAACCGCGACGCCAGCAAGATGTTCTGCGGCTATATATATAGAAATCCATATAGAAACCAACCATAGTGGACAAAGAGTACAACAGGCCTGCTTTAATCTAAAAGTAAATTATTTAGTTCGGAGAGACCGATATTATATAATATACATATATACGAACGATAGATTCATTTTATTTCAAATAACCGGCGACTCGGTTGCGTACGTCGCACTCTGGCTGGTAGTTCTTCACACCACCAGATGGAGGCGACTATCTCTCTACACTCGTTGGAGAGATCGTCGTCTCTTTTCTATATATATAGCCGCAGAACATCTTGCTGGCGTCGCGGTTCATCTTGCGACAGGTGTCCAAGGTAAGATCTCCAGTTCCTTACTGAGGAGTCGAAGCTGGAGATCGAGGACGAAACGCCTATAATTGTTTTTAAAAAAGGCTGTGCTCTGGGAAATTCCACCAACCATAGTGGACAAAGAGTACAATAGGCCCACTTTAATCTAAAAGTAAATTATTAAAAGTAAATTATTTAGTTCGGAGAGACCTGTCACGTCCAGACTTGCACCAATCACCATAAAAAATATTACAAGAAGGCAAATGGTTAATAAACCATTTGCGTTCCTTTCGCTCTTGTTTGACTAGGACTAGCCTTACGTCTCCGGGAGTAGCGAGCGCAGTTATTTTGAGAGTAGAGATGCAGGATATAATGCGGGATAAATAAAATAATATATGTTTTATTTCGTCTTAATCATGCATTATTTATTACATATAATATGCTGTTTTCTTTAAATGAACACGTGCAACTAGATTATTACAGCTTTTTAATGGGCAAAAATACATAAATTCACACTATTTTATTTACAATTGCATAAATTTATTTAAGTCAAATAAAGATCTTAATTTTGATTAAATAAACATGTGTGCGGCGAACACGTTAGCACATTACAGAATAAAATATTCGCAAGGTCATTTATTATAAACATTAATAATCAATAATTGAAATAAGAATCATTATAAATAAATGCAGATAAAATAAAAAATTGTTCTCGTTTAATACATGAATTTTAGTTAATAAATAACAATTCAAACCGTGAATATTTCAAATCAAATGCAATGTAACGAATAATTATTATAAATAAATTGTAATATATAATAATAATTGTTGTAAAAGAAAACGGTTGGTTCAGCAATCGAAATAACATAAAATATCAGGTTTGCCTTTACGAATAATACAAGCGTATAGATAGCCGAAAAGAATATACCTTAAGTACCCAAATATATAGATATATATGTATATATATATATATATATATATATATATATATATATATATGTGTGTGTATTCGGTGAGGAACGAAGGTCCGCCTTGAACGTGGGTAGCGGTGTCAGATTGCCGGATAATGCCCTGCTAGACCTGCGGGCGTCGACGTTAGATGTGTATGCTGTTGGAGCTCGACGATTTCCAGATGTCGAAGTCGTAGTTCCTCCACTATGGCTTGTAGATGTCAATGATACGTCTCGATTCCTCTCGTGATTTTTAATACGTATTACTTTAAAATTCAAGTAGCAGAGCCACGCCCTCGGATAAAAATCAAAGAGTTGACCAGCAGAGCTTCGCCTTGCGAAAGCTTTAGATGAAAAGTTAGGAGTGCCTGTGTCTCTTCTGAGTCCTCTTTATATACCCTGAAATTCTATGCATCTGTCCTTGTCTTACACTTTGCCTTATATGGAGATTGTGTAAGTAGTTCTCGATTTTTCTGTGCTTGCACCCAATTGGACCGTTAGATGTGCGTAATTAAAAATTATCGAATCCCATGCATTTTCTGCATCGCTTCGTAGTTGATTCGGAGAATTTTCTGTCCCCCTTTTATTACTGCGACGTTATCCAAAGAACGGCTTAATTTATTACTTCCTTCTAATGCTCGAATTTTCTAGTCGATGTTTCCCATTGCCGGTTCTTCTCCGAGCATTGATTTTATAGTGCAGTACAAAAAAACTCTTGCGCAACCCTTCGTTTCGATCTCACTATCGGCGATCCCGCTTATATGCGTATTGGCTTCGAATAATATCTTTAACTCTACTTATCAGTCTCTATTTCGTTTGAAACACTCGTAAACGTATGTGTCCCTTAGCTCTATAAATTATATTTTATATTACTGCACTACTTAGAACCATTCCTTATCAACCTTATTTGGTTTTTCTTCTACGCCGTAATTTTATTCTAAACTACGCAGTACTTTGTACGAAAAATAATAATATAATTTTCGTCGGGACGCGACAACTCCCCCCCTTTTTAAAAACGACGCCCTCGTCGTTAAACAAAATTATTATTATATATTATTTCTCTTGACATAAGATATCATACTTAATTTTAAATTATAAACATTATTCGATTAATTTTTCTTTATTTCTTATGGTGAGCTTTATAAACCATATTACAATTATTTCTTTCGTAGTTCAACTTCGTTTATTATTATTTTTCCTTACATCTTTTACATTATTTCGAACCGTTTAACAGTATTGATATAGTTCACCTATAAAAATAGAAGCTAAAAAATATAAAGGGTTTTATTATTACAATTTTTATTCTAGATATTCCGAAAAATTGTATAATTTTTATTAAATGTGTTTTCTGTATATAAAGAATTTATTCTTCTTTTGTTTTACTCCTAATTTTTAGTATTCATCAATTCGTGTTAAAAATATATGTTATTTGTATTTTTCTTGTTCTCGTATCCATTTTTTTTACAAAAGTTACAATTTTCTATTAAATTTTTAACGGTCTGTACGAGCCAGAATATATAAATATTCTTCATCATTAGTCCATGGTGTGCTACAAATTTGCAGCCTCTACACCAAGTTCGATGAGTATAGATATTTTAATTCTGGAGACTAAAAATATTGATGTGGAAATAAAAATTATTATTAAGATAACTTTAAATATAAATATAAAGAAAGTGTATGATAAATTGTAATGAATGTTTCGACCACAATTGCCAGTTGGTCTCATCAGTAAGGACTGGCAATCTACCTTAGACATTGAATATAGAAATTATATTGAAATAGTCCAAGAACAATACTATTGAATGGGGTATATATATACATTTAGAAGACTTTATCTCTTACATGTATTCAAAACCAAGAAAAAACCCCTAGTAGATAAAGTTGAAAACAATCAATATTGTCTTGGATAGGTGCAAAAATGACCACACTCGCCTAAATAAGATTTAAATGATGAAGAATATTTATATATTCTAGCTCGTACAGACCGTTAAAAATTTAATATAACATAAAATTCACGAGCGTATACTATTTAAAATCTTATTTAGGCGTGTGTGGTCATTTTTGCGCCTATCCAAGACAATATTGATTGTTTTCAACTTTATCCACTAGGGGTTTTTTCTTGGTTTTGAATACATGTAAGAGATAAAGTCTTCTAAATGTATATATACCCCATTCAATAGTATTGTTCTTGGACTATTTCGATATAATTTCTATATTCAATGTCTAAGGTAGATTGCCAGTCCTTACTGATGAGACCAACTGGCAATTGTGGTCGAAACATTCATTACAAATTTATCATACACTTTCTTTATATTTATATTTAAAGTTATCTTAATAATAATTTTTATTTCCACATCAATATTTTTAGTCTCCAGAATTAAAAATATCTATACTCATCGAACTTGGTGTAGAGGCTGCAAATTTGTAGCACACCATGGACTAATGATGAAGAATATTTATATATTATGGCTCGTACAGACCGTTAAAAAATTTAATATAACATAAAATTCACGAGCGTATACTCTTTAAAAGTTACAATTTTCTTTGATAATATTTGAATGCTTACGTATTTTTTCTGAAATACAAATTAAGAGTTATCCATTAGTATATATATATTTTTTGCTTAGTCTATTAATAATTGCAGCGTAATGAACTGTTATAGCGAGATGGAAAAAGGAAAAGAGAGAGAAAGAAAGAAAAAAAAATTTTATTTTGATGCAATACAGACCCTCGCTTCAATGTAGACCTGCTTAGTAATCTTCCTTAACGTAAGGTTAGTAGGAGCGAAGAAATATTTAATTTCTTCGCTCCCCCTCCCCCCCTCTTGAAACGTAACGAAAACGTTGAATATAGCTATTCAAGGCTCTCGTTATGAGTTTTTTTTTTCTTTTTTCGGCTATTATAAACAAAGAATCACTTTGACTTATTTATTACTCTCAAGTACCCCTCCTAGTTCTGTCAATAATAAACGTTTCGTTGGTCGCTTGAATTTTTCCAGTGATTCTATCCGTTTCTTCAAGGTGTCTCGTCCCTATTTTTTTACTAAGTAAGTGTTTTTATTGTTATTATTTTTATCATCTCTTTTTGTTGCTTATTATTATTTTTTTATTATTTTTTGTTATAATAAGGAAAATAGTGTATCTCTTATATAAGAGAATATTTATCTTTTTTTTTTCTTCTACGTATTTTATTTATTATTTTTTTTATATAAAAATTTGCTTTTGTCGTTAAGGTTTTATTATATATTTTTTTTGCATGTATGTTTTTATATTTATTTCCCTAATGCTAAGTATGTATTTTTTATGTTTTCAGGATGGAGTTTGAAAAAGCACGCTTGCTAATGCAGTGGGCTTTACGTCGACGGGATGATCGGGAATTTAGTCCCGATTTATTTGAAGCCCGGAGCTGGTTTCTAGCCGCTGCTCAGGAGTTGAATGTGTTGTGTATAAATGAAGGGGTCCCACTGGATGTGGACACCCTTCTGCTCTTATTAAATTTATCTTTACGGGAACTTGCGGCCATATCGGAATTACCTGCGAGCTCCGAAGCTTCAGATTCCGTATTCTCGTCCGAGGAGGAAATGGGTGAGGAGAAGTTGGAGGCGATGGAGGAGGAGGAGGAGGAGGAGGAGGAGGAGGTGGAGGAGGAGGAGGAGGTGGAGGTGGTGGCACTGGAGGAAGATCCATCGCCGAGATCGCCCTCGCCAGAGCAGGTGCATGACGTTCCGGCCTCATTTTACTGGCCGTCTGACCGGGGAGGATCTCCCTGCTATTCGCCAGTGCCGCGTATAATAGACATAATAGATATATCATCCGAGGATGAACTGTGATAAGATGATTGAATTTGTGCTGTTTTTATTTTTTCTTTATTTTAGTAAAAAAATTTAATAGGGAATAAACTTGTTTGTAAAGTTCATAATAGAGTGTTTTATTTTTCCCCCTTTTCATTCCATTCCTCATTCACCTGGAGAGAGAGAGAGAGAGAGAGAGAGAGAGAGAGAGAGAGAGAGAGAGAGTGTATGCCGGAAGGGCTACTATTCAACTTGTTGTGTGCACATTAGGGTGCGCGTGCGCCGAGCTGGTGGGGGAAGCAGGCCCAATATGGCCGCTTCTGAGCTACGCGCGGCGGATCGCTTCCACAGAACCGAGCGCTGCGATGCGTACTCAGCGTATGGGTATTCCCCGACGCAAACAGTAGGCACGCGTCTGGAGAGAGAGGGGGACGCCAGGAGGGGCGTCCGTTCTACTCTACGCATGATGCTCTCGAACACGAGGAAAGCTACAACTTAAAGCAACGGGAGAGAGAGAAAAAGTATCAAGTGTCAAATGCGCATAGCTAAGGCGTGTTTGACACGTACAAGCAACGGCGAATAGAAGATGCAGATCTACAGCGTTTTCTATTATTGATGGTGCTTTAAACTAAAGGATAGGAATAATTCGCAGATCAACCGTGGATTATTTATATACAAAAATTACTGAAATATTATTTTTAACATTGTTATGTTTGATGTTATTTACAGTTTACAATTGTTTATACCTTATTATTTTTTTCTTACTTTATTTTTACAATTACAATTAAACAATATTACTTAACACAATTTAATAAACAAAATGTAAGAAATACTAAGATAGAGAAGAAGTTTCTATCATTCACAACGTTTTTGAGAAGTAGAGAGAGAGAGAGAGAGCGAGAGATGAGAGAGAGAGAGAGAGAATATCGAAATGTCGACACTGCAACGCATGATCGGCCCCGCCGAACTGCCAGGCTTGAGTCGGAGAGTGTCCCGAACACTTACGAGGCCAGCCGATGCTCCTACAGCTTAGCGCAGCAACTAGGCTTGAATTGCGGTGTGCAATCGAAACTTTACGGGGGATCCAAATTTCGTTCCCCACCGCACTGCTCCATCGTCCTTTCTTTTTGTTTACATTTTTTTTTTCTTTATTATATTTTTCTCTATTTCTTACCTATTTATTTTTTTTTTATTTATATTAGCTCTACCCCTTTTTTTATGGATACTTATTTACTTTGTTAGTATTTCTATATATTACTCTTTATTATTTTTTTTTACGTTATTTACATTTATTAATATGTTTACCACAATAATTGTTTGTTTTGTTTTGTTTTTTTTTATTTCTACATATGGTTAGGGGAAAGAAATAGATATTCCTTACTGTTCTATAACAATGTTAATCTTTATTATTTTTCATTTTGTATACATATAGTTTTTTTGTTTGTATTTACTATAACTAGTTAGTATATATACGTGTATATAATGTGCGCTTGTTAATATTTTATACTCTTGTTTATACTATTATAATATTTACTGCAATTGTATATTTTGCCCTTTTCATAAATTTATTGTTGTATAGATTTAATTTAGGCGAATTCTATCTCTGTAAAGCGACCTCTTCTTTTTGTTACTAAATATATGTTTAACCATTCCGTTATTGCTCTTTTACAAATCATGCATTCCTTTGTTCCCATATAACAAGTTAACAGCTTAAAGCAGTTTGCATGAGAGATATATTTCCCTCTATTGGATTACGTTTGCAAATCTTGCATTTAAGATCTTTTGATAAACTGGCATGTTCCGAACCTTTTATTATTTTGCTCAATTTTTCCATGTCATAGATTCCACAACAGTCTTCTGCTCGTTCTTTTTTTGTAATGTATTCACATTTTGGGGACCATTTACGATGTTCTTGCATAGGCTCGTCCGTTTTTTCCCATTTTCGTATTCCTACACCGCATATATAGCATTTTACTTTGTCGTTCTCTCCTGTATAATAAAATCCGGCTTCTGCTAGATCTTCGGTTGAAATAAAAGCATGCGGCCAATATTTAAATGTATCTAATCGATTTTTCTTATGACAGATTTACTCGCAATCAGTTTCATCGAAGTCCTGTTGTAGGTCCATAATTATTTCTTTACTTTCTCTTCTGTATCATTATAGACTATCTCGTCTAGTTGAGTTTCTAAGGACGCTAATATCTCTAATATTTCTGGTAACTTTCTTGGTTATCATTGACACGGGGGTATTATTTTCTTCGTCCAGCATTGAGGGAAAAATATCACTGGTCGCGTTTTTGTAATAATTCCATAACTTCTTGTTCGTTCAGAAAGGATTCCAATTTCCGGCCAGCTTACTTCCTTAACGTTTTGTGATTCTGCGATATCTTCTGATTTTTTTGTCTTTATGTATTTCCATAGGTTCCGTTTGCGTCATTTTTGAACTTGAAGTTCCATTTCTCTGGTTTTTCAATATCTGTTCGTTTTTAACAACAAAAATGGGCGCTTCGTGTTGTATCGGTTCCAACGGAATAATTTGCTGGTTATCTCTCTGTAATTCGAATTCATTTTTTATAGTAACAATCTCGATTTCTCTTTCTTTGTTTCGTTCTATTATTGCCCTAATTCGAGTGGATAGTTTATTATCATTTTTTTTTATTTTCGCTCCTCGATATTTTTTTTTACAGTTATAACATTTTGCCTTTCGGAATTTATATTTATGTCTCTAAATTTTATGTGTTGTATATCGGCTTTTCCTGCCTTTGTTTCTATGCAATTTCCACATAAAGGAGTGTTCAAGTCTATGCTGTAAATCATCCTTTTAAGGTAATACATTTCGTGTATTTTTCTATTGGTTTGTTTTTTTCCTAATCGTACCGTCGTAAGAGGGTAAATTTTTCCTTTCTTTAACTTCTTGTATAATCCTCATTTACTGGCTCTCCTATTTTGAGTGTAAGCAAAAAAAGAAAATAAGAGTTATTATTACATTGAATTGCTCTGTTCTCATTGTTATTTTTAAATGGATATAAACACGATTCTCTCTCTAAAATTTTTGTATCTATAGTTTTAAACTCGGAAGTGATAAATGGCTCTTTTCATTTTCTCTATCTCAACTTACATTTTTTTGTTCTCCTCATTGTCTTTATTTAACTTTTGCGTCCCCAAATAAAGTAATAGTTGAGTGATTGAATTCCATATTGCCCCAATTAAATGTAAAGAGAACCCGTAAATTCCGTGCACATGAAACCATGCATAATCGTATCGATAATTAGCTTGATGAGACGACATATCATAAAAAATCCTATGAACCGGCAGAGATGTTACTGAACGTTAAAAATTCCGACCATAGTTTGTTGAATGTCGATTCAGCCAGGTTATTTAAGGCTTCTTGGTCGAACAAATTTCCTATAGTAATTCCTTTGGGGTTTATCTTCCTTCCCGAAGCTCCTAATGCCATCTTATTTAATACCGTAGATTTTTCTAATGGGAATAATATCATATCGCGAAGTTTACTGGTATCTTTTGTCCGTATATTCCACTAGTAGCGAGTGTCTCGGGTGAAACATATCTCCATGTTAGTTTTGTTTGAGGCGTCAATATCTCGGGATCTTTTACTTCGACTGGATTCGGTAGCATTTTAAACCAAATTTGATGCATTTTGAACATAACCGGTAGACGATTATCACACATTAGGGGTTTCCCAGTTCTTACTAATATACGCGTTCTAGGTGTGAGAAAATATGGTTCGTTGTCCCGAAACACGGGTAGCTGTTCGTAACACCCCGTCGTTTCTCCGACTACTTCTACTTTTAAGCATTTTAGTAGATGAATAACTTCTCCCGCTGTTACGGCTAGATACCCTGGTTGATTCATGATACGATAGCCCACTTCCGCCGGGGAAACTGAGGCGAGCGCGAGGGCTTGAGTGAGAATATGTCTTTCGATTTCGCACCTTTGTTTTAATATGTCGTAATACATTCTATTTAGCTGTCGGCGTACATATTTTTCAACGTATAAGAATTTTGAGTTTATGTATGCAAATATATCAAGATTGTTTCCCTCAATTGCTTTTTTGCTTATAAAACTGTTAACCTTGGCGTCCTCAATTATGAAAAGCTTGGGATGTTCGGTGCGCGCAAACCTAAAACCGCATACATTCTGTTCTCCTTTTTTCCATAGTGCGAATGTAATATCATTAGTTTCAAGCGAGTACATTATACGGTTTTCTTGCTCTTCATATATTTTATCCAAATTTCCTTCATACAACACCGAATATTTGTTAACTCCGCATGAATCCTCCGGAAGCGCTTCCCAAAAAACTTGTGAGGCATCGATATCTGTACATTCTAAATCCGCGAGTGTGCATGTAACTCCAGAGTCTATCTTACTTTATTATATTCCAGATGTACAGCCGCATAGTAATCGTATATTGTTATTTCAACATGACCTGCGACATAGGCGTCTTTATAGGTACCGTATGAATCCGAAAATGAACCTCCAATACAATTTCCGTTATTATCGTTCCCTCCCGCGAACACGATTGGCTTATTAGTGGTACTGTTTCTGGGTAGATTTATAATTTGAGTGCCGCTTATAGAAATATAACCCGAACGATGGATTCCATAACATTCCTCTCTATCGAATCGTCGTATTGATTTTCCATATTCTTGTTAAATTGCACAGTTTTAGATTTAAGATTGTCGAGGCGTGCTAAGTGACTCGCGGGTGGTGCAAGTTTGGAGCAGTGCGATTTAGCAGTATGAATAATTGACGGCGAGAAAGGCGACGCACTACGCTTTTTAATTGCGATCGCAGATGTCTGAGGTACAGACGTCACGTTGACCGAGGGCAACTTGTTTTGATTCGACGTCTCATTCACCGAGAGACAAGCACAGAGTGGATCGTTACAAAGAATTAAAGTCGCGTCTACGGAGCCAAGAGGATTAATACAGCTCAAGTGTAATAGCCTGCCGCATCTAGTAATCTATACAGTCGCTTGTGTCAAGATTGATGTTTTCACCGCATAACAAGCATTTACTAAC
>JANSJX010001067.1:0-12152 GCA_026168455.1 Theocolax elegans
CTCATGCACTATAACAGTACCTCCAAGTGTTGTGTGAATCTGTTTATTTCTAGATATCCATGGTAGTGAAAAAACAATACAAATTAAAACATTATTTTAATAACTTAATCACGACAAACTTTTTCGAAAATAAAATAGTGGAACAAAGCGCACAAAGGGGCGAACCCCCCTAGTATAATATATCGATATTGAGTTAAATAGTAAATGATTTAAATCTAGTAATAGCTTTTGAAGGTATTTACAGTCGTTTTTTCAAATCGATTATACTTAAATTAAACGAGGCAAAAATCTGCTCTTTTCTACATTTTAGTGGAATTTCCCAGACTAGACCCTCGCTAATAAAATCGCACCAAATTTTGAAAACAGCTGGAAATATATTCCAGAAAAAAGAAAATTTGTAGGTGTTTAAAATAATTTGACTGAGAGTTCTCCACCATAAAAATGAAATTTTCATTCCAAGCCAATTATCTCAAAATCATTGATTTTTTTAAGGGAGTGCCATACTGGATTATTACCGACTGAGTAAGGTAGTGCATTATTGCACCTAACGGACATATTTTTTGTTTTATTTGCAAACGCAAATACAGAGCACTGATATAACATAAAACGTATTTTATACGTTTGAAGTCTATGTAAAGGACACCCTAAAAAAAGTTTTGCACGGAAAAAATAGTCATTTTTCCGTGCAAACTTTTTTTAGGGTGTCCGTTGTTGTTTGACCTGAAACTTGTAGAAAGACATATTATACCATTATCTAGTGCTTCTGTATTTGCGTTTTACATAATATTAACAAAAAATAATAGTTTATATTACTGATCAAGTTTGCTTAGTACCAATTTCGTCGATAGAGTGCGCGACGCGCTTAGTCTGTGGTATTATACTTAGAGTGGAAGCACTTGCCAAATAGTTGTTGCAAGATGGCGCTAAATACCATAACTAAAATACCCCACTACACGCGTTCCGAATTCCCTATACTCGATGTACGCAATCACCGTGCCGATACGAGCACGGACCGCGTGTATTCAGTGTGCGCGCGCTTGAATATAGTTAGATTCAAGATGGCGGCAACTGAGCGTGGGCCAGCACGTAAACAATATGCTTCGAGTACGTTTCGCCATGTGCGCACGATCCTTACCGTCGGGGACGTTACCCGGGCACTGACGCGGAGTGGTGTGTTTGTGAATGTGTTCATATACGCAAGTAGACGGCCCCCCAAGTGACGCAGTCCACTACGTTCACAGGTCTTCGGCGCGGTCAACAACGCAGCTCATCCCGGTGAAATTTTAAACGTTCATCATTTTATAAAGTATGCACTATCTTAGTGCATTTGTAAGTACACTTCAATTATTTTTTATTTACTTATTTAAATCAATTATCCATCTTCCTCTTATTAAATTCTATTCACTATTTAATCCCTTTGCTTCCTTATAGAGAAAGTTTTGTAATTGTACAATTTTTTGACTCTCTAAAACATGTTATAAATATGTTTATTTTTTTTTTTTTAATTATTTATCCTCCAAGTAGCTTTTTTAAAGACAATTTTCGATTTTTGAATAATTCATTTTTGGGTTGACTAAGTATATCTATTAGTTTTTTTGTTATTTAAAAAAAAATTTGAATGATTTTGTTTTTGAAAATTAATTAGCTAAATGAGCTAACAACATGAATCTAAAGCAAAACTTTCTATGTCAGTTTTTATTTAGTCAATAACTTATACATATGCAAACATGAATAGTTGTTTTATGTAATCAGCACTTGAATATTGAACAAAATTATAGGAATATTCTTTATGTTTGTGAAAAGAGTAGTTTTTTTTAAAAAACATGCTAATACAGAGGTATTCGTTAACATTTAAATATACTTTTTAAACAAATATAAATAATTTTAGATATATCGTAAAATATATTTATTTATAAGAAACGAAATATTTTTAGAAATATTATAAAATTTTGTTTTATATAATTATTCTGTTGATAACTCCCTTTGAATTTCATAAATTGAATATCCAGTCTTCGATTACTTCTTCCAAAATACTTATTCACTTATACATTATTTCCTTTTATATTCTATATTATATATTTTATTTACTTCCTACTTATTACATATATGTCCCTACTAACCAATTAATAATTACTATTACGCAATATTCACATATTTCTTATTACAGATGCAGCGTGCCAAGGAGTAGCTGACAACGGCAAACCCCACGAACACGCTGACACCGTACAACGTCTGGATGTTCACGTCATCACCTTCATGTTCACCTTGTAAATACAGATAAGTATATTTACATGATATTACCTCTTAATATTGAATACTTATTGATTAATATATATTTTTTTTTATTTTCAGGTATCGTTTAGTGATGTGACTACATCACAGATCAAAGTGTGATTTATTCTAGATTTTAAATTCGGTTGACATATATTTATATTATCTGTTTTAAAGATACTTATGTTTTGAGAGATCAGCGTAGACGTATATCTATGTTTAACCAAAGATATTTTCCACAATTTCAAAATTAATCTCAAGAGAACCTACCACATATTATGTGCATATGGACTTACTTCAAGGTTGGAACATGCAACCTATCTAGACACTCTTCAAAATTAGTTATTTCATCTACTGCTTGAGGATCCATCTATGTTTACACCTTACGTATCTGCAAGCGTTTTGGCGATTCAGATATATACACACCAGGTCAGTAAAGTTAAAAGTATAATTTATACTAGATTTTGAAATACTGTTGTCGTATGTTTATTTTTCATGATTTACAGATACTTTTCTGTGTCCAGAGATCGGCGTAGATGTATATTTAGTGTTCAACCACAGATAAAATATTCCATAATGTCAAAATTAATGTGAAGAGGATTTACCACATATTATATGCATATGGACTTTAATGGACCTATATATTACATAGAAAAATTCAGAAATATCGGGTCCCAGATGGTCTAAATAGGTGCATAGTGGAAAGCAAAATTAAGAGTATCAAATGGTCTAATTCACTGAATAGTGAAATGCAGAAGGTATGCTTACTAATTGGTACTATTCATAGCCTGTGTTCAAAGGTTGAAACCAAACGAATACCACGAGTACTTGCATAACGAAATGCAAGGAATGTATTCAGCAAAGATAAAAGGTTGAACCAAAACGAATACAACGAGTACTTACATAGCGAAATGTAAGGAATGAATTCAGTAAAGCTAAGAAGGAATGAAGGCAAATCGAATACCACGAGTACTTGCATAGCGAAATGCAAGGAGCGTATTCAGTATCGGTAAAAAAGATTGAAGCAAAATGAATACGACGAGTACTTACATAGCGAAATGTAAGGAATGTATTCAGTAAAGGTAAAAAGGTTGAAGCAAAATGAATACGACGAGTACTTGCATAGCGAAATGCAAGGAGCGTATTCAGTATCGGTAAAAAAGATTGAAGCAAAATGAATACGACGAGTACTTACATAGCGAAATGTAGGAATGTATTCAGTAAAGGTAAAAAAGGTTGAAGCAAAAATGAATACGACGAGTACTTACATAGCGAAATGTAAGGAATGTATTCAGTAAAGGTAAAAAAGGTTGAAGCAAAATGAATACGACGAGTACTTACATAGCGAAATGTAAGGAATGTATTCAGTAAAGGTAACAGGTTGAAGCAAAATGAATACGACGAGTACTTGCATAGCGAAATGCAAGGAATGTATTCAGTATTGGTAAAAAAAGGTTGAAGCAAAATGAATACGACGAATACTTACATAGCGAAATGTAAGGAAAGTATTTAGTAAAGATTAAAAGGCTTCTACTTGCGTTTTAGATGGTATAGTCCGCTGCATAGAGAAATGCAGAAATAAGTGTATTTACAGTATTATTCACTGCAGTGAATAAATGACAGTGAATGGTACAAATCACTACATTGCATAAAAAAGTAATATTTTAAATGTAACACAATCTGTTGTATGCCTTTTTGATTAATACCTACTGACTACAAATTGTTTCATAAATTAATATTTAAAATATATATTTAATATATATATATTTAATTCTAATGTTTTAAGCAATCCGCTTGAAATTTTTCAGATTTTTAATTTAATATTATAATATCATTTTTATTTTGAAAGATGCAGATTCCTATGATTTGGGTCTGACATCCCGTCAAATACATAAAATATACTAGTATTATCATCTATTTTGAGATATATTACATTACCGATACAATTATCGATAATTGTTGAGTTTGCAACCCCAATGGTTTTTGTAAAATAATGCAATGCACAAAAAGATATTAATATGATAGCTAGAATGTACGATTAGCGCCATCTACTGTAAGCTTATAGCGTAATATAATGTTACAACGGATGATGGCGCTGCTAGTACATTACAGCTTACTACATTACCTACGCTTCGTCGATAGTTTTTCGCTATGGCACCCCCTTAAGAAACATTACATACAACTTTTGTTCAAAATAATCTTAGGACTAATCTACCCTGGTCATAATTTTTATTTTTACAATCTCAAAGAGATAGTACACCCGGTAATATAAAAAAAATTAGATTATCAAAAAAGGCGGCCACGCCATAATTGATTTTGATCTAACACCGTTCGAAAGATCACATTTTTCAAGAGGTTTGGAATGGCGGTGGTTAGAATATTGGCCAAGTTTGCCAGTGAAAGTTATGGCCCATAAACCTCATAAATTCACTAATTTTCAAGTATTTTAAGGGACAACTTTTACCAGTGGTCTTGGCCAATGAACTAATCACCGCCATTCGGAAGCTCTTGAAAAATGTCATCTTTTGAGCGGTGTTAGATCAAAATCAATTGTGGCGTGGTCGCCTTTTATGGTAATCAAATTCTTTTATATTTCCGAGTGTCCTAACTCTTCGAGATTTTAAAATTGAGCAAAATTATTTTGAACAAAAGTTGTATGTAATGTTTCTTCAAAAAAATCAATAGATTTTGAGATAAATAGCAATTTTTTAAAAATTGAAAAATTTTCCAGTTTTTATGGTGGAATAGCTCTTAATTAAATTATTTTTAACACCTATAAATTTTTTTCTATATTCTATTTTCTGAAAGATATTCCAGCTTGTTCTCAAAGTTTGGTGCGATTTTAAATTTTCATCATACCACTTGACGTGAAGTAGTATAATTATATATGTGTGTGTGTGCGTGCGTGCGTGCGCGCGCGCGTGTGTGTGTGTGTTTTTTTTTTTTTTTTTTTCGAAGAGGTGGAGAAGTGCTTAATGCACCATGACTGGAGCATGCGAGACTCCCCGTGCGTGGGACTCTCCTACCGAAGGATGTCGACAGGCATACCCACCTAAAACTCCACCTCTTTTCTTACCTTTATTCCCCCGCGGAAACCGCCGCAAGGCATTACTTCGCGGGGGGAGGCAACGGCTAGATTAGCCACTACTCTTGCTATCGCAACTCTTCTCTCCTCGTCTCTTCTGATGAGACCCAGCCTGTCCACTACAGATGTACAGAGGGTCACTACCGCGTTCCATCCCTCCTGGGAGTCAAGCAGGCACGCCCCGATGCCCTCAGGGGTGAGGGGACCGCTGCAAGTGACTTGAAACTGGTCCCGTTCCTCCCTGAAACGATGACACCATAGGAGGACGTGTTCCACGTCTTCGTCCACCCCTGGACAAGCCGGGCACTCTGCGCTGCCGTAGACACCTATACGAAATAGGTAGCTACGGAAGCATCCGTGCCCGGTCAACACCTGGGTAAGCTGGAAACTGACGAAGCCGTGTTTCCTGCTCGCCCACTCCCAGATCCGCGGGATGATGCGGTAGGTCCAGCGGCCGTCCCTGGCTGAGTCCCATCTCCGCTGCCACTCCTCTACGGTCCGCAAAGGCCATCGGTTGTGGCAGCGGTTCTCTTCTAGGCGTCGCCCACCCTCACGGTGTCTTTCAGCTCTCTCGGCTGCCAGGAGGTCGAAGGGGGCGGTCCCCGCGACCACCGAGAGCGCAATGTCAGATACGGTTCGGTACGCCCGGGCCACACTTAGCGCAGCTATCCTGCAGGCTCTCTGGCACGGAGCACCAAAGCTCTTGTGCCTGTTCAGGGCAACAGCCCATATAGGAGCTCCGTATAAAATTACGGAGCTCACCACCGAGGCAAGGAGAGACCTTCGCGGTTGCTGGGGTCCCCCGATGTTGGGCATGATGCCCGCCAGCGCACGGGCCACCTTTGCCGCCTTTGAGCCTGCGTTCGCGAGATGGTGTTTGAACGACAGCCTCGCGTCTAATGTGACCCCTAAATACTTCAACGTTTTCACCGACCGTATCCGTTCATTACCTACCGTGAAGGTGGCGGTCCTCTCTTTTTTTGTGCGAGAGATGAGCACCACCTCCGTTTTTTCCGCCGCCAGACTAAGTCCGTGGTCTCTCAACCAAGTGGCGACCACTTCTATAGAGACGTCTCCGAGATATTCGATCTCTTCGACACTCTTTGCGACCACCACTAGCGCCACGTCGTTTGCAAAAGCCACCATCGAGACACCCTCCGGAAGTTGCTGCCTAAGCAGGCCGTCATAGACAGCGTTCCAGAGTAGGGGCCCAATGACCGAACCCTGCGACGCGCCTCCCGTGATGTTGTGGGAGTGCACATCGTCGTAGAGCAGAGTACGGTCAGTCAGGTAACTCGAGGTGACCTCCCTGAGATAGAGTGGCACTTGGAAGTGCTGCAGGGACAGCATGATGTCGTCCCATGTGGCAGAGTTGAAGGCATTCCGGATGTCCAAGGTGATCATGGCACACATCCGCCTTGCACTCCGACCAGCATTGATGGCGTTTGTGGCTATACCAACAACTCTGCCTACAGCGTCCATGGTTGATCGACCCTTTCGGAAGCCGAACTGGTTGTCGGAGAGATCTCCGGCCCGACCGATGGCCGCTGCGAGCCTGGCGCAGATCACCCGCTCCAGAAGCTTCCCAACTATATCCAGTAGACAGAGCGGGCGGTAAGATGATGGCTCCTCCGGGGGTTTGTTTCCCTTCGGTAGGAGTACCAGCCTCTGCGTCTACCACTGGGCCGGGAAGCAACCTTCTCTCAGGCATGCGTTGAATGCGTCCAGGAACAAGCCCGGAGCACTCATCGCCGCTGTCTTGACGGCCAGGCCAGGTATTCCGTCCGGCCCTGGGGCTTTACGTCCGGAAATACCTTTAGCGGCCATCCTCAGTTCGGCTTCACTAATGTCTGGCGACTCGGCTGCACCAATGGTGGCCATCAGGCCCGTCTCTGTTGCCCTTTTCCGATGTTCTGGATACAGGTGGCGGACTACTCCGTCCAGAAAAACTGGGTCGGTGGGTGCAACAGCGCCCCCGGGGTTGATCTTATTCATAACCGTTTTATACGGTCTGCCCCAGGGATCGTGGTCCACCTCCTCACATAGCTCCCGCCAACACCTTCTCTTGGCAGCCTTGATGGCCACCTTGAGATCCCTCCGCTTTTGTTCGTATTCTGCGGAACGATCTTGGAACCGCGGTGTTTCCCCTCGCTTTTTGGTGCAGCCTTCTGGCACGCAGGCAATCACGTCTCTTTTCTGCGATGTCCTCATTCCACCAGATTATTGGTGGGCGGCCGCGAGGGTTGAACTTCACGGCCATAGAGGCATCGCAAGGCGCTGTTAAGGCATTCGTGAGGCCTCGTGCTTTTTTTTCGGCGGTTCCCTCCACTTTTGCCCCCTCAAGGGAGCAGAGGAACGCCTCACGATCAAACGTGGCTGGTGCCCATCTTTCTCTTGCTCTTCTTCCTGCTCTCTTTGTCCTCCCGCTGGTCAGCTGGAGCTGGTACACGAGTGCTTGGTGGTCACTACCCGTGTAAAGATCGCTAACTTTCCAGCCGAGTCCCCCTCCCCCCATCAATCTAGGATCGACGAAGGTGAGGTCGACTATGGACGACTTGCCGGCTTTGGTGAAAGTCGGGGTTGTCCCTGTGTTAGCGATCTCCAGCCCCAGTAGAGCGAACGCCTCGAGGAGTGCGCGACCACGCGCGTTGGTCTTGGTGCTGCCCCAGTCCGTCGCCCAAGCATTGAAGTCCCCACCGATTGCGACCGGCAGCCGTGAGGACCGAGCACTGGTGACGACTGCATCCAGAGATCTCGCAAAGTCCTCGGTGGAATCGCTGGGCGGGAAGTAGCAGCTGTACATGCCTACCCCCGCCACCTCCACCCAGGTGAAGCTGGAAGGGGGTCGACCATCTTTCTGGAGATGTGTATATTTCCACATACCCAGATGGCCGCCTTGCCCGTGGCATCCCTTACCCAGTTCGACTTCTCGAGATCCCGGAACTCCTCGCTGATGATCGCTACGTCCACTCTCTTCCTCTCTGACCAGCTGGGACTGCAGGTCCTGGGCCACAGCGCAGTGGTTGAGGTTTATTTGGAGCACCTTAATCATTTTTGATGTGTGCTCCTTCCTCATGCGAGGTCTTTGCTTTGGCCTCGCAGTCCACTGCTTTGTGGCCCTCTTGGCCGCAACCGATAGCATTGCGCTGACCGGTCGACTGCGCTCTTGCACTCCCTCGCGATGTGTCCCGATTCGTGGCATCGGTAGCAGCGCGAGGATACCTCTCGCAGTCGAACTCTGCAATTGACCCATCCCATTCGGAGCTTCCCGTCTTGCAGCAGTTTTTTGGCAGCTACTGCCGGAAGCTGGATGGTCGCAGCTAGGGTGCCACTGTAGGACCCCTGGTTTTAATATTATCGGGGGATACCACGTTTGGCCCGATCTTTGCTGCAATCGCTGCGGCCACCTCCGTTGTTGTCGTGGACTCGTCCATGTCCCTGATGGAATAGATACTTTGTGAGTCAGCAGCTGGACCTCTGCTGACCAACTCAGGGTGGACGAGACCACTGTATGTGTGTGTGTGTGAGTTTGTGTGTGTGTGTGCGCGTGTGTATGTGTGTGTGTGTGTGTGTTTATTAGAAAGCTGTTGTGTAATTATAAGGATAGAGAACAACAATTTATCCACTTAATTAATAATGGTATATTTAGTATTCAAGTCAATGTGATAATTCAATATTTATATGTCACTCCGCGCTATAACAAAATTATACTTATACGGGTTAAAGTTATTCACAAAATTTTAAAATTTGACAGAAATGAATATAAGTTATTGTTAACTACAAAGCTGAACAACGTAACACCTCCACTCCATTGATATTATTTATTTCTTTGATATTATTCAAGACAATGTGAAAAAACATTCATATGTCACTCAGCACTATAAATAATAATGTTGCTATACATATTCAAATTTATTACAATATTTCAAATGAATTTTACATCGCAATCAAGAAAATAAACACAAATATTAGCTTTATAAAAATATAATAAATAGTAATCAAATAACTATAAACACAGAGAACTATATAGATTATATCCACTTAACTAATGATACTGTCATTTACATTTATGCTTTTGAAAATATATTAGCATCTCTAATGGGTTACATTTATGTCGAATTATTAAAAAAAATATTATAATTCAAATTCGTAAACAAAATAATATAAATTTATTTAAGTTTTCTTTTACATCCTTCATGCCAGTCTGTTTTAAAATAGTTATTTATGTTATGTGTACAAGTATGTTTAAAATTAGAACCACACTTGCAAAGTCAAAATGAAAGAAATAACATTATAATTTAATATAAAAAAGGAATACCATCGCTTGCATCAAAATAAGCATTGTTTTTTGTGGTTAGTTATCTCTCTCTCTCTCTCTCTCTCTCTCTCTCTCTGGAGTACTCGAGATGCATGATTTTCGCGGACGATACGCAGCTTTACTATTCTTTTCCCCCGGCGGAATTTGATCTGGCTGTGGAAACGGTGACTCGCGATGCGGAGGCGGTTGCAAACTGGGCAAGAACGAATGGTTTGGTGTTGAATGTCTCCAAGACGAAGGTCATTCTGCTAGGCAGTCAAATTACACCTCGAGATTCGATCTTGAGGACATTGCGAGGGTGTGTGTGGGCGGCGCGCCGCTGCCGTACGAGACTGTCGTTAAGTCGTTGGGTGTGTGGATCACGTCGACTATGGACTGGACTAAGCACGTCCTATTTATTTCATAGAATGTGCACGGCGTGCTGCACACGCTTAGGTTCTATAGGCGGGCCTATCCCGAGAGTCCAAAAAGGCGTTGGTTGAGAGCCTTCTATGGCCCCATTTGGACTATGCGTGTGCGGTCTACAACGACGTCGATCGTACGCGTGAATTGAAGCTGCAAAGGCTCATTAATGCGTGTGTGCGCTTTGTCTGGGGAAATATCCTAGACGGGCGCATGTCACGCCTTACCGCCTGGAGATGGGTTGGATGTCGGCCGGGAGCAGCAGACTGTATCTCGTTGGCTTGCTGGCGTTTAAAATCATTTCATCATCATCTCCGTCATACCTGTGCAATAGTTTCGTGTTAACCGACTCCCGTCCGGGTGCACGAGTTCCTTCCCGCCTTCAGCGTCGACCTCTCACTTATCATCCGCCCCGGACGGAAGCGCTAAACCAGTCATTTACCATTACTGCCTCCAAACTCCTCAATAGCTTTCCCGACCTGACCTTTGATCCTGTTCATCTTCATTCATTCCAGCAACGCCTGCGGGAGCATCTCACTGGGCTCGACAGGCAGACATGGGCCCGGCGTGTGGAAGAAGAAGGCATTATTTTGTCCGAAATTCCGCCGTGGTCGGACGCACACGCATAGTGCTAAATGGTAAGGTATGATGGATCGGAGATGGCGTTTGCGTTTACATTGTATTGTTTTTTATGCTGCGTCAACATTAATAATAATTGATTTTATTTCTGTTCTTTATTGTTTTTTTTTTTTGCTTATTTTTGTTCTATTCTGCGCTCTTGTAAATATTGTAAATATTGTGAAATTATTTATGTACTTTTTTTCTCTGCTTTTTGTGCTACCTTGGGGGCTTGCCCCCGTAGCCTAATAAATATATATCAATCAATCAATCAATCAATCTCTCTCTCTCTCTCTCCTCTCTCTCTCTCTCTCTTTAATCTAGAGATTATTCGAAGTTCACCTATCTGGACTGTTTATTCGTACTTAGATTCTTTAACGGACAGTTTTTATTGTGAATTTAGATAAGTCTGCTCCATTTATTACTATAAATATACGCTCACGGCCTGCCCCTTGGTTAACTAATGATCTCAAAAACAAAGCAGAGAACGTAATCGCATGTATAAATAGCCAAGCGCCGTAATTGACGAAATTACCTGCACACATATTTTGTTTTTGATCATTTAATGTGACTACAATCCTTTTCTTTACTAGTGATAAATAATTAATTTTTTTTTTACACTTTTCAAATGTAAATATAGTTTAAAATTTTTCGCACACACAAAATTTTGTTTTTTTTCTTGCTAACAATTTGAGAAATTATTTAATTTAATTGGAGAAACTATTTAATTAAATTTTTAAAAATAATTTGAGAATTATTTAAAAATTGTTTTTTATTTATACTGAAAAATAATTTGTCACTTGATTGTTTGTGGGTGTATATATACACACGCATATAAGACAACGGGCGCAAAATAGGATATTTTCAAACCTTTTTTTTTAATTACATTCTTTCATTTCCTATTTTGCGCAAGTTGGTTGGAAAATCTTTGTGTCTCGTTGTGTGTGAGCGCAAGTGTATATATAAGCGATAATTTTATTTTTTATTTATATACATATTTGCGTGCGCTTATTAATTTATATATTATATATTTATATATGTAATATTTTAAAATTATTAATCTAAGTGTGATTTTAAATTGTAAAACGGCTAAAGTGTGTCTTTGGATTTTACGTGTAAATCCGAAAGCACACTAGGTTAACGGACTGGTGTGATTGAAATAAAGCGCGCACACACAACGCTAATAAGCGCATTTGTTTATAAAATGTTGCTAGCGGCTTAAACTAAATAAATAAATAAAACAGCGTAATGGCGAGAGAAACGCTTACTTCCGTGGAACAATGGTGCTTAGCACTTTCTGAGGACGATCTCGAGGATAACCTCAAAGCACTTAACCTCAACCGGACGGGTTGGAGGTTATCAAAAGTGGGCGTTTGTATAATTGGCTACTCGGACATTATCCCCAATCAGATTTCGAGGAAACTGAATTGGAACCCGAGGAACGCGAATAAAACGCGA
>JANSJX010001068.1:0-12152 GCA_026168455.1 Theocolax elegans
CTAAATTTATTAAAATGTTTTTTCTTATATTCTATTTTACATTTATTAAATTATAACAACTTATAATAATATTATTTATAACAATCCTTAACTCTCTTGCCTTGCTGATAGAATTTATTTATTCTGAATAATTATGTCATTGTCTCCTTTTACTTAATAATTTTTAATATCTATAATTTGTTTTATTATTATATTTCATTTTGTATATATTTTAAATATAATGTAAAATTTAACTAACATAACTTATATATTTTTTATAACCTTATAAATTATAACTTAACTATTTCTTATCATATTGACTCCATATTTTTGGCAAAAGTAGCAAAAACATAAAATTTCAATAAAATTATAACTTGTATCAATTTTGGTTATCTAATTATTTAAATAAATAATTTTATATTATTATCATATTAAATTAATAAATGGAACCCCGATCTCTCTCGAACCGAACGCTAACGCTCTACCGCTTGAGCCATTGTTCAATGCGACTGAATACTGACTGTATGTCTACATATAGTCAGGCCCGTCACAAGCGAATAAGGTTTATTTATAAAAATGCAATTTCTGGCTCGATAAACCGAATTTGTTTATATAATTGCCTAAAAAATATCAGATTTTTCATGAAAAAAGCAGTAATAAAAATGTCACATTTAATTTTCAACAAAATATGCTGTGTAACTTTATAATTCATATATGCCTTCAAGATATGTGCAAAATTTCAGGTGGCTACGACAAAAATTGTCCTTCAAGGAATGTTAAAAGTATAAAAAATAATTTTTGAATAAGATTATTTAATGCTGAAATTATGTAAGCACATAAGCTTTATAATATTAAACGTTATTTACGCATATTCTACGTAAGATTTAGAATTTGTTTCTGAAATAAAAAAAAAATTGTTTTTTTTTTTAATTTTTGACCATACTCTACCCTTAAATCATATCAAAAGGTAACATAATAAATAAATAAATATTTAATATAGTAATATAATAAATAAATAAATTTTTAATAAAGTAATATAATAGATAAATAAATTAAATTAATCATTCCACCTAGGAATCTCGAGCATCTAGAGATTAATAATTTTCAAAATATTGATTAGATTTCCATTTATTTACCTTTTGCATCGTAGCTAATTTGCCTTCCGTTGTATCGGCTGCGTAATTTTCTTCCTATTTGAATAACATAAGTTATATTAACTTATTATGCAAAACATTTATTTAATTGATATTAACATTTTTTGGCAACTGTATACTCACCATTATTGTAGTTTTCCTGATCATTCTGTTCCTGCTTTAAAAAGCCAAAGATACAATAAATATACTTTAAACAGAAAGATGCTACTATCTTTACTATATTTTTCTTCAAAATTAATTAATTTTGCTATAGCAACAACAACAGCGGCCGACAGGAGTTTCAGCGTTCTCAGGAACAGGAAGTATATTGCTATTCAAAAAGGTGTCAAAACCCGCAAGTATATGTGTTATTCTAATCAAGCTTTGAAAATTGTTATCTGATAAATAAAATTGTTATCTGTCTGATAAATTTTAAAGTATAAGATAAAAATATCTTTGATTCTAATTCCCATATTTTCTCTACTTATTTATATTTTTATTACACCTTTTCTATATCTAACTTATATTCCATAATATTTTTCTGCAATTGAAAGTATTCAATTCGAAAACACCTCCAAGAAGGTGTCAAAACCCGCAAGTATTGTGCTATTCTAATCAAACTTTGAAAATTGTTATCTGATAAATAAATTCTGCAATTCAATCTGACATTGTTATCTGATAAATAAATAATTTTAATTTCTAACTACCTTATTTTATCTATTTCTTTGAATTTTAATGAAACATTTTTATAAATATTAGAAATCGACAAGTATTTTGAATCGTACCATAAATTTACATTTTATATAAACATTTTTATATAGGTTATATTACTTAAACTTCGTAAAAAGTTTCTGCAATTGAAAGCACTGAAATCAAACTGTAATCGACAAGTATTTGAACCATGCAAAAATTTCTACCAATCTGAATACAGATTTTTTTATATGAAAGTATCTTACACTATTATTTTCATTTCTGGCCCTCACATGTTTTACAGTAATAAATAAATAATATTCTAATGATATTAATTTGTGAAAATTAATTTCTGCAATACTAATAAAATGGACATTTCTTTTTTATTCTTTTAAATAATAAAATAATACTTGCACCACCGTTGGTTAAACGCTTCATATATGTGTTAATTCTGACTTACTAATGTATTCCTTTACATTTATGAAAGTATATAATACCGTGAAGAAACTGCAATGAGTAATAATATATTAATATTGCAATACTATCTGGCAATTTTAATATCCTACATCACCAATGATAAAATAGACATCATTATTTTATCTAATAAAGTTCCTAAAAGAGGCCTGCGATGGCTTGGTCGGTAGGGCGACGGACTCATAATCTGGAGGTCCCAGGTTTGATTCCCGTCCCCGGCCGATTGATACAAGCACACACTAGCGACTGTATTTTCAACAAGTGCTTTCTTCACCAAGACATCGTATGACCTCCGTCGCTGATTAGCAAGTTTTCTTAGTAGTTATGTAAATAATTATTATTTCGCTTAACTAAGGATATACAATCTACATGATTTTACCAATTAATTAATTAATTAATAAGATAAAAGCTAAGATGTATGTAATTATTTATAAAATGTAACATCAGTTAATATAGTCAGAATTAACACATATATGAAGCGTTTAACCAACGGTGGTGCAAGTATTATTTTATTATTTAAAAGAATAAAAAGAAATGTCCATTTTATTAGTATTGCAGAAATTAATTTTGCACAAATTAATATCATTAGAATATTATTTATTTATTACTGTAAAACATGTGAGGGCCAGAAATGAAAAATAATAGTGTAAGATACTTTTCATATAAAAAAATCTGTATTCAGATTGGTAGAAATTTTTGCATGGTTCAAAATACTTGTCGATTACAGTTTGATTTCAGTGCTTTCAATTGCAGAAAACTTTTTACGAAGTTTAAGTAATATATATAAAATGTTTATATAAAATGTAAATTTATGGTACGATTCAAAATACTTGTCGATTTCAGTTTCATTTCAATTCCTTCAATTGCAGAAATTTTTTATACGAAATTTTCGTAATATTTATAAAAATGTTTCATTAAAATTCAAAGAAATAGATAAATAAGGTAGTTAGAAATTAAAATTATTTATTTATCAGATAACAATGTCAGATTGAATTGCAGAATTTATTTATCAGATAACAATTTTCAAAGTTTGATTAGAATAGCACAATACTTGCGGGTTTTGACACCTTCTTGGAAGGTGTTTTCGAATTGAATACTTTCAATTGCAGAAAAATATTATGGAATATAAGTTAGATATAGAAAAGGTGTAATAAAATATAAATAAGTAGAGAAAATATGGGAATTAGAATCAAAGATATTTTTATCTTATACTTTAAAATTTATCAGACAGATAACAATTTTATTTATCAGATAACAATTTTCAAAGTTTGATTAGAATAACACCTATACTTGCGGGTTTTGACACCTTTTTGAAAGGTGTTTTTGATTTGAGTACATTCAATTGCAGAAAACTATTATGGAGTATAAATTACTTATAAAAAGGTGTAATTAAAATATAAATAAGTATAAAAATAGAATTATCTTAAAAATGCAATAATTAATATATTTAATTGTTTATAATAGAATTATCTTAAAAATGCTAACACATATACTTGCGGGTTTTGACACCTTTTTGAAAGGTGTTTTTGATTTGAGTACTTTCAATTGCAGAAAACTATTATGGAGTATAAATTACTTATAAAAAGGTGTAATTAAAATATAAATAATTAAAAAATATAATTATCTTAAAAATGCAATAATTAATATATTTAATTTTTAACCCATTGTATATATCATATGGATATTTGGAAAAGTGTATGTTATACTTGATTAATATTGATTTCATCTTCAAACAATTTTGTATTCTGTATTTAAAGCATTACATTGAATTTTAGATCCGTTATTATTATTGAGTATACGTTTAAAAATTTTATGAGTTTTATCAAGAATGAGTAAACAAATACACATTCTTTCATGTTATGTTCACAACTTTTTTTTTGCACACGGAAAAAATACATATATTATGTATTCTTGAAAAAACAATTTTAAAATATATATATATTATATTAATATTCCGCCGCACGCACACACACCCACATACATACATACATATATATACACATATATGGGCTATTTCACGTCAAGTGGTACGATGAAAATTTTAAATCACTCAAAATTTGAGAACAGGCTGGAAACATCTTCCAGAACAAACAAAAAAAATTTAAGTGTTAAAAATAATTTGCTTAAGAGTTATTTGACCATGAAAAGTGAAAATTTTTCAATTTTTTAGAAAAATTTCTATTTTTAAAGCCATTTATCTCAAAATCTGTTGATTTTTTTGAAAAAAACATTACAAACAACTTTTGTTTAAATTAATCTTTAGAACTTATCTACCCTGGTTACATTTTTAATTTTAAAATCTCGAAGAGATAGAACACCCGGACATATTGAATATCAAAAAAAGGCTACTACACCATAATCGATTTTAATCTAACACCTCTCAAAAGTTCACATTTTTTGCGAGCTTTCGAATGGCTTGGGTTAGATTATTGGCCAAGACCGCTGGTGTAACTTATGCCTCATAAACCTCATAAAATCACTAATTTTCACGTATTTTAGGACATAACTTACACCAAAGGTTGTAATATATATATATGTGGTAATGAACAATTAAATTACCAAAAATAGTAAAGTGCATAAACTTAATTGTAGTATTTAGTAAAAACCTATAAAAATTTTAGATTATTTTAAACGGATCTAAATAGAACTATACCTCCTAAGATTAATTTATTTAAGTCATCGCCAAGAGTTCTATATGTCATTAATATTTTGTACTTTTAGAGTACTAAAACTTTCTACTTAATTAAATTAATTTTTGTATTAGTTTTAAAAAATTATTTATAACATTTTAGTGGTATATAAATAAAAACCTGTTTCTTCCATTTCTCCCGTAATTCGTAATTTGCACCCTCTTTCAAAATTTGCGTTTTAATCCATAATTATATCCAATTATTTTTTCCTTTAGTTACAGACCCCATATATTTATTTTAATTATTATAAACAAAGGCATTCCTTAAATAACCTTTTGTTTCTAATAAATACATACTTGTTTATTTAAGATATTGTTTTATATAAATATACGTAATCTACTTACTTATGTATCCATACAATTTTCAAATTTTGATTTGAATAATATTTAAATTAAATACTACTAAAATAATAATTTTCGAAAAACTTTTGAAATGTAATTCGTATTTTATATTGCCACTGTTAAAATTTGAATTTTCTTTTGCCATTACTGTTTATAATAGAATTATCTTAAAAATGCAATAATTAATATATTTAATTTTAATTATTGTATATTTCACATATAGATATTTGAAAAGTGTATGTTATACTTGATTAATATTTATTTTATCTTCGAAAAATTGTGCATATTTTTAAAAACATTAGATTAAATTTTAGGTCCGTTTTTATTTTATGAGTTTTATCAGGAATAAGTAAACTAATACACATTCTTTCAAGTTATATTCACAACTTTTTTTGCGCACGCAAAAAATACATATATTATCTATTCTTGAAAAAACAAGTAACACGTACACACACACACACACACACACACACACACACACACGCACGCACACACACACACACACGCACACACACACACTTATATATATGACATACATATATATATCATATATGACATATATATAACATATAAATGACATATATATATATGTTGAATCTGAATTTTTAGACACAGCGGCGGCGGCGGCGGCGGCGTTAGCGAAATGTTTATATATTATAGAGAGATATAACATATATATATATATATAACATATATATATATGACATATATATATAACATATATATATATGTTGAATGCTGAATTCTTAGACACGGCGGCGGCGGCGGCGGCGGCGAAATATTTATATATTATAGAGATATATATATATCTCTTTGCGGCCACTTCTCAAACAACTTGCTAACAGTTTTTACCTCTGTAGGCGTTCTCTCACGGGATGGAAAAAATTTCGTCTCTTTCTATCTTTCGCATCTCCTATGACGCTATCTCTTTTTGTTGCCATCGAATGAAAAAGAAAGTGGAAATAGCAAAAATTCGAGAATCGGAATTCAGCAAGCAACTTTAATAACATCGAATTTCTCCACTATGCACTTATAAATTCAAATCGGATTTATTGTAAAGTGAAAACTTATATAAAAAATAGATGTGAGATTTGTAATTGCATAAATAGATAGTATAATTTTAAATGTACGAAAATATAAAAAATCTGAGGGGTTAGTTAGCTGTATAATAAGGGCTTACGCGCCTGCATACTTGCGTGCAGGCGCTATCGCGCCTTTTGATGAAGATAATTCTTGTGAGAATACCATTTAGTATTGTTGTTGTTGTGGTTATAACAAAATCAATACTTATTAAAAATTACAAAAAAATAGAAATTATTACTTAAACTCACATAATTAGAATTCACTTCATAATTATTTTTATTTTCTTGTGCCTCTTGTTGTTGCCACGGCTGTTGTTGAGCTTGTTGCTATAACAAAGAATTATTTCATTAAAAATATTAATGTCATTATTTTGTTTTAATAATAATTCGAATTTGGCTAATGAAGGTATTAATTAACATGGTACAATAGCTTCACAATTTTGAAAATTTAAAAAAATTAATGTATAATAAAAATATTTCCAGTTATACGTTATTAAATATTATTATAAGAACTTAGAAAATTATTTCTATTTCTAAATTATATATAATTCACTTATAATAAATTATTCAAAATAATAGCTTTTACAATAAAATCTTATTAAGGGTTATAAGATGTTGAAGGACCAATAAATAAATTAATAAATACAAACTAATTATTGATCAGCTTATTAAGCAATTATATACACTTATTATAAATGTTATTGATTATAAAACTTTCTTATATAAAGTATAATTTTAGTCCATAATTTTATCTACATTTACACTTACGTTATAATATTGGGAGTCCCAATCCTGATCATAGTATTCTTCCTAAAATGAAGAACAAACATTAGATAATATAATTGATTGTAAAGTTAGTGCTACCTCATAATTTTATTATATCGAATCACACTCACATCGTCAGGCTCTGTATATTCTTGCTCCTCCGACAGTGGTGGCTGCTGCTGTATAATAAAATAAAAATTATTTTATAAGTACTATTAAAACAATAGTTTTTATACATAAATTTAAGTGTTATTAAAGT
This sequence comes from Theocolax elegans, assembly GCA_026168455.1. Lineage (NCBI taxonomy): Eukaryota > Metazoa > Arthropoda > Insecta > Hymenoptera > Cerocephalidae > Theocolax > Theocolax elegans. The sequence continues at coordinate 7,414 of JANSJX010001068.1, forward strand.
ATAGTATAAAATAAATAGTGAGTATTAATAAATATGAAATAATTCTGGGAGAAAAATTTTTGAACCCTTTAAGGAGCATATATTTCTGTTAAAAATCCCTATGAATGTACATAAATTAATCGAATTTTTCTAGATTTCAAATTTAATGCCGCCATATTGGATCCATAATTTACAATTTATAAAATCAGAGATTGGTTTGTAATCAGAGACCGTCAAAAAGCCCTATGCAAGCGATAGCACTTAAATTAACCGTGTTTCGGTAAATTTATATACTGACAGCCGTCATATTGTTTTCGCCATTTTGAATTTTGAAAATCGGAGACTGCAATTATAATCAGTGCTGTTTAAAATTTCTCTATTATTATATGTGACCTTAAAATACCTCTATTATTATATATAATCGTATTTGTATTGTATTTGTTAAAAAATACTCCAAATCTGATTATATTCGGAAAGATAAGTTTTTTATTAATTTACATTGCTTATATCTAGATAAAGATTAAAATTTTTCAACTAAGAAGATATATTTTAAAAGATATTAGGATTATACGGGAAAAGGTTTAAACATTTCATGTTCTAAATGATTCTGTCATGAAAAAAAAAATGGAATAAATTTAATGTTTCACATGCGAAACACTGCCTCACAAAGGGTTAAACTGAACTCTAGCATTAACAAAACTTTCAATTTAATATAAATGTTACGTGATAGCTTATGTATAGAAACAAATACTAATACTTACATAATTATGATATTGTTGACCATATTGTTGTTGAGGCTGTTGTTGCTGCCAATGTCGTTGTTGTGGTTGTTGTTGTGGTTGTTGTTGTGGTTGTTGTTGTGGTTGTTGTTGCTATAACAAAAAAGGTTTCCATTAAGAATATATATATATCAAAATTTTGTTTTAATATAAATGCAAACTTTACTAATAAAAGTATTAATTAACATGGTACAATTGTCTTCCAATTTTGAACAATTAAAAAAAAATTAATGTATGCTAATTAAGGATGCTCATCGGTAATAAAAATATTTTCAGTGATATGTTATTAAATATTATTATTAAGCACTTATAAAATTATTTTTATTTCTAAATTGTATACTAATTATATACGTTTTAAAAACAAACTTACAATAAATTATTCAAATAAATAGCTTTTATAATAAAACTTTATTAAGAGCAAACTAATAAACTAATTATTGAACAACTGATCATGTATTTAGTTACACATGATATAAATGTTATTATTTAAAATTATTTTTAAAAAATTTTATAATACTTTGATTTATAAAGTATAAATTTGGTACATTCATAAATGCCGGTCATCTGCAGGCTAATGACTATACTCATGTTAATTAACTTTATCTACATTTACACTTACGTTATAATATTGGGAGTTCCAATTCTGATCATAATATTCTTCCTAAAATAAAGAACAAACATTAGAAAATATAATTAATTGTAAAGTTAGTGCTACCTCATAATTTTATTATATCGAATCACACTCACATCGTCAGGCTCTATATAGTCTTGCTCCTCCGGCAGTGGTGGCTGCTGCTGTATAATAAATTTATTTTATAAGTACTATTAAATCAATACTTTTTATACATAAATTTAACTATTATTAAAGTATAGTATAAAATAAATAGTGAGTATTAATAAATATGAAATAATTCTGGGAGAAAAATGTTTGAGGAGCATATTTTTCTGTTAAAAATCCCTATGAATGTACCTAAAATAATCGAATTTTTCTAGATTTCAAATTTTAATGCCGCCATATTGGATCCGCGATTTACAATTTTTAAAATCAGAGATTGGTTTGTGATCAGGGACCCTCAAAAATCCCTATGCGAGCGTTAACACTTGAAATAATCGTGTTTCGGTAAATTTTCAACATTGACAGCCACCATATTGGTTTCGCCATATTGAATTTTGAAAATCGGAGACTTCAATTGTAATCAGTGCTGCTTCAAATTCTTCTTACAGTATTTTTATTTACTTATTAAAAAAATGACTTCGAAACTGATTATATTTGTAAAGATAAATCTTTGTTTAATTTAGATTGTTTATAACTAGATAGAAATTTGGATTTTTCTACTAAAAAGATACATTATTCAAAATATTAGGATTGTACGAGAAAAGGTTTGGACATTTGGACGAGAAAAATTTGGCGTCTCACATGCGAAATACTGCCCCTCAATGGATTAAACATAACTTTGGCATTGAAGAAACTTTCATTTCTTATTTATAGAACTTAATACTAATACTTACATAATTATTATGCACTCCGTAACTTTCTTGTGCCTGAGTTTGCTGAGGCTGTTGTGGCTGCGGTTGTCGTTGCTGGGGTTTTTGTTGCAGGCGTACTATTTGCTGCTGCTTCATCAGTGGTCGTTGTTTCTGTGGTTACTGTTTCTGTGATTGTTGTTGCTGTGATAGTTGTTGCTGTGATTGTTGTTGCTGTGATTGTTGTTGCTGTGATCGTTGTTGCGGCTTTTGTTGCCGTGGTTGTTGCTGCTGTTGTTGGGGTGGTTGTTGCTGCTGTTGTTGCGGTGGTTGCTGCTGCTGTTGATTGCGGTGGTTGTTGCTGCTGTTGTTGCGGTGGTTGTTGCTGCTGTTGATACGTGGTTGTTGCTGCTGTTGTTGCGGTGGTTGTTGCAATAGTTTTTGCTATAACAAAGAAGAATTTAATTAAGTATATAATGAAATAATTTCGTTTTAATATACATCTATACTCACGTTATAGTATAGATAATTTATATTCGATCATAGCATTCTTCCTAAAATAAAAAATAAACATTAGAAAATATAATTACATGTAAAATTAGTGTTACCCCATAATTGTATTGTATTCAAACGCAATTACATTGTCATAAACTTCCGCTGCTGCATTAACGACACAGTTCTGCTGTTGCGGCAGTGGTGGCTGTTGCTGAATATGAAAAAATTATTTTATAAGTACAATCAAAACAATAGTTTAAAATTAAAGAATTGTAATATTACACTATAAAATAATTGGCACAAAAGAATTTTAAAAATTGAAAAAAATCTTATCCTTTGCGAATAATAGAACAGTTATTTTTTATTTAACGTCGCTCTTTTTATGCTCCTATTTTGGTGTTAATTAGGGACGGAGGTCATATGATGTCTTTGCTAAGAATGCATTTGGTGAAAATACTTTGCTTGCTTTGCGTGTGCGAAGCACCTGATTCGCGCACGCAGTATGCGAATCGCTTTGGTTCATTCACGGTTAATTTAATCATATGTGTTTCGCTCACATCGTGTTAAAAAATATCATACGATACGAGTGTATTCAGGACTTCGTACACTCGTATTGTAATGTACTATTTCGCAACTAATTATCTCTTATGAATAATTATCAATATACTCACATAACTATTGTCATCCGCTCTCTCTCCAGCTCTGCTCTGACTTGAGCGTTTTTGAGTTAGCGGGTTTCGCTGAAAAATTTTATTTATGTTATTTAAAAATACAAAAAATTGATATTTTTATAAATTGCTAATATAATACTTGTTGCTAATATTAGAAAAGCAGCAAAGGAACTAATAACAATTAAAATGTAGAAAATTTGTTTACCTTGATTAGCTCATTTCCGACACTTGATGAGCCGAGTACAACCACGATGTTATTCTGTTAAAAGGAAAAAAATTTATATACAATTTTTTTATATACAATGCGACAATCCTATTTCATCAAATAAAAAATAATAATAAATAAATAAGTAAAATGCGCGAAATGAAAAAAATCATATATTTCGATACTCTACGACTATGTATGTTTCCCCTTACCGCAACGCGGGGTGACCAAGTTCGTGCGCGACGACGAAGATCCGCACAAAGAGGAGACCGAGAACATGTTATGAGTATTAATTATCTAATCTTTTTTCTATTATTATTAGAATATTAATAAATTAAACAGTTTAATTTTAATATTGTCTTAGATTGACTGTGCATCAAGATTTGAAGATTCAAGATGTGGCCGTACGAGAACCATCAAATCGTTTGGTAATGTATATGCATAATTTATGTGTTTATGCTCATGCGCATAAGGCTAAATAGGAAAATTTTCAAGTGTAATACTTCCTTAATTACAATTTTTACAGTCATTTTGAGCAACTGTATATTTTTAATTTTTGTAATATTTACAATACGCCAAAGAATATTTGTTTTCCTGTATTTGGTATTTACTCGTTTCATTAGTCATTGCAAAGGAAAATCATGATTCGTTTTTAAAAATTTAAAGGTTTATAATCGCCTTCACATTGAAAATGAATGAAAAATGTCATTTTTCAGATTAATTGACTGTAAACGTTAATCAGCTGATTTTCTGATTGTACCTGCGTTGAGCCGTTTTCTGGGTTTCAAAATTTTATCACTGTTCGATGGGACTTCTCTGATTACTCGATTCGCATTATTACTAGAAATTGATTTTGAAATAATGCAGGAAATGGATGTTGAGGAGGCGAGATTTATTCATTTGCAATTACGAATTTGGGAAGAACGAATTTACGTCGTAAGCAGACGAAGCATCAACGGCATTATGTTTGTATATTAATTATTTATTTATTTTTTAATTTACATATGATACGCAATATAATTAGAAGTATTTTTGTTGTAATTATAAAAAATTTAACTATATTAACATTGCGTTTGTAAAATCTAGTTTCTTAAAGAACATTTTTTTCCACGATAGTTTGACATTTGTTTAGCCCTTGAGGTCCCA
>JANSJX010001069.1:0-12138 GCA_026168455.1 Theocolax elegans
GCTAAAATGAGCTTAAGTTACCTGCTAGTGTGGTAACGTTTCCCGAAAATGCATAATGTCAGTTCCATTGTTATGATAACAGCAAGTCAGTCCAAAGTCCAGACTTTTGCTTCTTGCCGTCATACGGAAATATCAACCCATAGACGTGTATCTTATAGTTGAGCTCCAATCTATGATGTAGCTAAAATGAGCTTAAGTTTCCTTAATTCAGCTCATTTCTAGCCGGAGATAGCTTGGAGACACTGTTCTTATTGCAGTGGTAGCTAACTTTCAGCTTAAGGTAGCTAAAATGAGCTTAAGTTTCCTTGTTTCAGCTCATTTCAAGCCGCAGACAGCTTGGAGACACTGTTCTTATTGCAGTGGAGCTAACTTTCAGCTTAAGGTAGCTAAAATGAGCTTAAGTTACCTGCTAGTGTGGTAACGTTTCCGAAAATCAATAATGTCAGTTGCAATTGTTATGATAACAGCAAGTCAGTCAAAGTCCAGACTTTTGCTTCTTGCCGTCATACGAAATATCAACACATAGACGGGTATCTTATAGTTGTCTCCATCTATGAGGTAGCTAAAATGAGCTTAAGTTTCCTTAATTCAGCTCATTTCTAGCCGAGATAGCTTGGAGACACTGTTCTTATTGCAGTGGTGCTAACTTTCAGCTTAAGGTAGCTAAAATGAGCTTAAGTTTCCTTGTTTCAGCTCATTTCAAGCCGCAGACAGCTTGGAGACACTGTTCTTATTGCAGTGGAGCTAACTTTCAGCTTAAGGCAGCTAAAATGAGCTTAAGTTTCCTTGTTTCAGCTCATTTCAAGCCGCAGACAGCTTGGAGACACTGTTCTTATTGCAGTGGAGCTAACTTTCAGCTTGAGGTAGCTAAAATGAGCTTAAGTTTCCTTGTTTCAGCTCATTTCAAGCCGCAGTCAGCTTGGAGACACTGTTCTTATTGCAGTGGAGCTAACTTTCAGCTTAAGGTAGCTAAAATGAGCTTAAGTTTCCTTGTTTCAGCTCATTTCAAGCCGCAGATAGCTTGGAGACACTGTTCTTATTGCAGTGGAGCTAACTTTCAGCTTGAGGTAGCTAAAATGAGCTTAAGTTTCCTTGTTTCAGCTCATTTCAAGCCGCAGACAGCTTGGAGACACTGTTCTTATTGCAGTGGAGCTAACTTTCAGCTTGAGGTAGCTAAAATGAGCTTAAGTTACCTGCTAGTGTGGTAACGTTTCCGAAAATCAATAATGTCAGTTGCAATTGTTATGATAACAGCAAGTCAGTCAAAGTCCAGACTTTTGCTTCTTGCCGTCATACGAAATATCAACACATAGACGGGTATCTTATAGTTGTCTCCAATCTATGAGGTAGCTAAAATGAGCTTAAGTTTCCTTAATTCAGCTCATTTCTAGCCGGAGATAGCTTGGAGACACTGTTCTTATTGCAGTGGTGCTAACTTTCAGCTTAAGGTAGCTAAAATGAGCTTAAGTTTCCTTGTTTCAGCTCATTTCAAGCCGCAGACAGCTTGGAGACACTGTTCTTATTGCAGTGGAGCTAACTTTCAGCTTGAGGTAGCTAAAATGAGCTTAAGTTACCTGCTAGTGTGGTAACGTTTCCGAAAATCAATAATGTCAGTTGCAATTGTTATGATAACAGCAAGTCAGTCAAAGTCCAGACTTTTGCTTCTTGCCGTCATACGAAATATCAACACATAGACGGGTATCTTATAGTTGTCTCCAATCTATGAGGTAGCTAAAATGAGCTTAAGTTTCCTTAATTCAGCTCATTTCTAGCCGGAGATAGCTTGGAGACACTGTTCTTATTGCAGTGGTGCTAACTTTCAGCTTAAGGTAGCTAAAATGAGCTTAAGTTTCCTTGTTTCAGCTCATTTCAAGCCGCAGACAGCTTGGAGACACTGTTCTTATTGCAGTGGAGCTAACTTTCAGCTTGAGGTAGCTAAAATGAACTTAAGTTACCTGCTAGTGTGGTAACGTTTCCGAAAATCAATAATGTCAGTTGCAATTGTTATGATAACAGCAAGTCAGTCAAAGTCCAGACTTTTGCTTCTTGCCGTCATACGAAATATCAACACATAGACGGGTATCTTATAGTTGTCTCCAATCTATGAGGTAGCTAAAATGAGCTTAAGTTTCCTTAATTCAGCTCATTTCTAGCCGGAGATAGCTTGGAGACACTGTTCTTATTGCAGTGGTGCTAACTTTCAGCTTAAGGTAGCTAAAATGAGCTTAAGTTTCCTTGTTTCAGCTCATTTCAAGCCGCAGACAGCTTGGAGACACTGTTCTTATTGCAGTGGAGCTAACTTTCAGCTTAAGGCAGCTAAAATGAGCTTAAGTTTCCTTGTTTCAGCTCATTTCAAGCCGCAGACAGCTTGGAGACACTGTTCTTATTGCAGTGGAGCTAACTTTCAGCTTGAGGTAGCTAAAATGAGCTTAAGTTTCCTTGTTTCAGCTCATTTCAAGCCGCAGACAGCTTGGAGACACTGTTCTTATTGCAGTGGAGCTAACTTTCAGCTTGAGGTAGCTAAAATGAGCTTAAGTTACCTGCTAGTGTGGTAACGTTTCCGAAAATCAATAATGTCAGTTGCAATTGTTATGATAACAGCAAGTCAGTCAAAGTCCAGACTTTTGCTTCTTGCCGTCATACGAAATATCAACACATAGACGGGTATCTTATAGTTGTCTCCAATCTATGAGGTAGCTAAAATGAGCTTAAGTTTCCTTAATTCAGCTCATTTCTAGCCGGAGATAGCTTGGAGACACTGTTCTTATTGCAGTGGTGCTAACTTTCAGCTTAAGGTAGCTAAAATGAGCTTAAGTTTCCTTGTTTCAGCTCATTTCAAGCCGCAGACAGCTTGGAGACACTGTTCTTATTGCAGTGGAGCTAACTTTCAGCTTAAGGCAGCTAAAATGAGCTTAAGTTACCTGCTAGTGTGGTAACGTTTCCGAAAATCAATAATGTCAGTTGCAATTGTTATGATAACAGCAAGTCAGTCAAAGTCCAGACTTTTGCTTCTTGCCGTCATACGAAATATCAACACATAGACGGGTATCTTATAGTTGTCTCCAATCTATGAGGTAGCTAAAATGAGCTTAAGTTTCCTTAATTCAGCTCATTTCTAGCCGGAGATAGCTTGGAGACACTGTTCTTATTGCAGTGGTGCTAACTTTCAGCTTAAGGTAGCTAAAATGAGCTTAAGTTTCCTTGTTTCAGCTCATTTCAAGCCGCAGACAGCTTGGAGACACTGTTCTTATTGCAGTGGAGCTAACTTTCAGCTTGAGGTAGCTAAAATGAGCTTAAGTTACCTGCTAGTGTGGTAACGTTTCCGAAAATCAATAATGTCAGTTGCAATTGTTATGATAACAGCAAGTCAGTCAAAGTCCAGACTTTTGCTTCTTGCCGTCATACGAAATATCAACACATAGACGGGTATCTTATAGTTGTCTCCAATCTATGAGGTAGCTAAAATGAGCTTAAGTTTCCTTAATTCAGCTCATTTCTAGCCGGAGATAGCTTGGAGACACTGTTCTTATTGCAGTGGTGCTAACTTTCAGCTTAAGGTAGCTAAAATGAGCTTAAGTTTCCTTGTTTCAGCTCATTTCAAGCCGCAGACAGCTTGGAGACACTGTTCTTATTGCAGTGGAGCTAACTTTCAGCTTAAGGCAGCTAAAATGAGCTTAAGTTTCCTTGTTTCAGCTCATTTCAAGCCGCAGACAGCTTGGAGACACTGTTCTTATTGCAGTGGAGCTAACTTTCAGCTTGAGGTAGCTAAAATGAGCTTAAGTTTCCTTGTTTCAGCTCATTTCAAGCCGCAGTCAGCTTGGAGACACTGTTCTTATTGCAGTGGAGCTAACTTTCAGCTTGAGGTAGCTAAAATGAGCTTAAGTTTCCTTGTTTCAGCTCATTTCAAGCCGCAGATAGCTTGGAGACACTGTTCTTATTGCAGTGGAGCTAACTTTCAGCTTGAGGTAGCTAAAATGAGCTTAAGTTTCCTTGTTTCAGCTCATTTCAAGCCGCAGACAGCTTGGAGACACTGTTCTTATTGCAGTGGAGCTAACTTTCAGCTTGAGGTAGCTAAAATGAGCTTAAGTTACCTGCTAGTGTGGTAACGTTTCCGAAAATCAATAATGTCAGTTGCAATTGTTATGATAACAGCAAGTCAGTCAAAGTCCAGACTTTTGCTTCTTGCCGTCATACGAAATATCAACACATAGACGGGTATCTTATAGTTGTCTCCAATCTATGAGGTAGCTAAAATGAGCTTAAGTTTCCTTAATTCAGCTCATTTCTAGCCGGAGATAGCTTGGAGACACTGTTCTTATTGCAGTGGTGCTAACTTTCAGCTTAAGGTAGCTAAAATGAGCTTAAGTTTCCTTGTTTCAGCTCATTTCAAGCCGCAGACAGCTTGGAGACACTGTTCTTATTGCAGTGGAGCTAACTTTCAGCTTAAGGCAGCTAAAATGAGCTTAAGTTACCTGCTAGTGTGGTAACGTTTCCGAAAATCAATAATGTCAGTTGCAATTGTTATGATAACAGCAAGTCAGTCAAAGTCCAGACTTTTGCTTCTTGCCGTCATACGAAATATCAACACATAGACGGGTATCTTATAGTTGTCTCCAATCTATGAGGTAGCTAAAATGAGCTTAAGTTTCCTTAATTCAGCTCATTTCTAGCCGGAGATAGCTTGGAGACACTGTTCTTATTGCAGTGGTGCTAACTTTCAGCTTAAGGTAGCTAAAATGAGCTTAAGTTTCCTTGTTTCAGCTCATTTCAAGCCGCAGACAGCTTGGAGACACTGTTCTTATTGCAGTGGAGCTAACTTTCAGCTTGAGGTAGCTAAAATGAGCTTAAGTTACCTGCTAGTGTGGTAACGTTTCCGAAAATCAATAATGTCAGTTGCAATTGTTATGATAACAGCAAGTCAGTCAAAGTCCAGACTTTTGCTTCTTGCCGTCATACGAAATATCAACACATAGACGGGTATCTTATAGTTGTCTCCAATCTATGAGGTAGCTAAAATGAGCTTAAGTTTCCTTAATTCAGCTCATTTCTAGCCGGAGATAGCTTGGAGACACTGTTCTTATTGCAGTGGTGCTAACTTTCAGCTTAAGGTAGCTAAATGAGCTTAAGTTTCCTTGTTTCAGCTCATTTCAAGCCGCAGACAGCTTGGAGACACTGTTCTTATTGCAGTGGAGCTAACTTTCAGCTTGAGGTAGCTAAAATGAGCTTAAGTTTCCTTGTTTCAGCTCATTTCAAGCCGCAGATAGCTTGGAGACACTGTTCTTATTGCAGTGGAGCTAACTTTCAGCTTGAGGTAGCTAAAATGAGCTTAAGTTTCCTTGTTTCAGCTCATTTCAAGCCGCAGACAGCTTGGAGACACTGTTCTTATTGCAGTGGAGCTAACTTTCAGCTTGAGGTAGCTAAAATGAGCTTAAGTTACCTGCTAGTGTGGTAACGTTTCCGAAAATCAATAATGTCAGTTGCAATTGTTATGATAACAGCAAGTCAGTCAAAGTCCAGACTTTTGCTTCTTGCCGTCATACGAAATATCAACACATAGACGGGTATCTTATAGTTGTCTCCAATCTATGAGGTAGCTAAAATGAGCTTAAGTTTCCTTAATTCAGCTCATTTCTAGCCGGAGATAGCTTGGAGACACTGTTCTTATTGCAGTGGTGCTAACTTTCAGCTTAAGGTAGCTAAAATGAGCTTAAGTTTCCTTGTTTCAGCTCATTTCAAGCCGCAGACAGCTTGGAGACACTGTTCTTATTGCAGTGGAGCTAACTTTCAGCTTAAGGTAGCTAAAATGAGCTTAAGTTACCTGCTAGTGTGGTAACGTTTCCGAAAATCAATAATGTCAGTTGCAATTGTTATGATAACAGCAAGTCAGTCAAAGTCCAGACTTTTGCTTCTTGCCGTCATACGAAATATCAACACATAGACGGGTATCTTATAGTTGTCTCCAATCTATGAGGTAGCTAAAATGAGCTTAAGTTTCCTTAATTCAGCTCATTTCTAGCCGGAGATAGCTTGGAGACACTGTTCTTATTGCAGTGGTGCTAACTTTCAGCTTAAGGTAGCTAAAATGAGCTTAAGTTTCCTTGTTTCAGCTCATTTCAAGCCGCAGACAGCTTGGAGACACTGTTCTTATTGCAGTGGAGCTAACTTTCAGCTTGAAGGTAGCTAAAATGAGCTTAAGTTACCTGCTAGTGTGGTAACGTTTCCGAAAATCAATAATGTCAGTTGCAATTGTTATGATAACAGCAAGTCAGTCAAAGTCCAGACTTTTGCTTCTTGCCGTCATACGAAATATCAACACATAGACGGGTATCTTATAGTTGTCTCCAATCTATGAGGTAGCTAAAATGAGCTTAAGTTTCCTTAATTCAGCTCATTTCTAGCCGGAGATAGCTTGGAGACACTGTTCTTATTGCAGTGGTGCTAACTTTCAGCTTAAGGTAGCTAAAATGAGCTTAAGTTTCCTTGTTTCAGCTCATTTCAAGCCGCAGACAGCTTGGAGACACTGTTCTTATTGCAGTGGAGCTAACTTTCAGCTTAAGGCAGCTAAAATGAGCTTAAGTTTCCTTGTTTCAGCTCATTTCAAGCCGCAGACAGCTTGGAGACACTGTTCTTATTGCAGTGGAGCTAACTTTCAGCTTGAGGTAGCTAAATTTGCTTAAGTTTCCTTGTTTCAGCTCATTTCAAGCCGCAGTCAGCTTGGAGACACTGTTCTTATTGCAGTGGAGCTAACTTTCAGCTTGAGGTAGCTAAAATGAGCTTAAGTTTCCTTGTTTCAGCTCATTTCAAGCCGCAGATAGCTTGGAGACACTGTTCTTATTGCAGTGGAGCTAACTTTCAGCTTGAGGTAGCTAAAATGAGCTTAAGTTTCCTTGTTTCAGCTCATTTCAAGCCGCAGACAGCTTGGAGACACTGTTCTTATTGCAGTGGAGCTAACTTTCAGCTTGAGGTAGCTAAAATGAGCTTAAGTTACCTGCTAGTGTGGTAACGTTTCCGAAAATCAATAATGTCAGTTGCAATTGTTATGATAACAGCAAGTCAGTCAAAGTCCAGACTTTTGCTTCTTGCCGTCATACGAAATATCAACACATAGACGGGTATCTTATAGTTGTCTCCAATCTATGAGGTAGCTAAAATGAGCTTAAGTTTCCTTAATTCAGCTCATTTCTAGCCGGAGATAGCTTGGAGACACTGTTCTTATTGCAGTGGTGCTAACTTTCAGCTTAAGGTAGCTAAAATGAGCTTAAGTTTCCTTGTTTCAGCTCATTTCAAGCCGCAGACAGCTTGGAGACACTGTTCTTATTGCAGTGGAGCTAACTTTCAGCTTAAGGCAGCTAAAATGAGCTTAAGTTACCTGCTAGTGTGGTAACGTTTCCGAAAATCAATAATGTCAGTTGCAATTGTTATGATAACAGCAAGTCAGTCAAAGTCCAGACTTTTGCTTCTTGCCGTCATACGAAATATCAACACATAGACGGGTATCTTATAGTTGTCTCCAATCTATGAGGTAGCTAAAATGAGCTTAAGTTTCCTTAATTCAGCTCATTTCTAGCCGGAGATAGCTTGGAGACACTGTTCTTATTGCAGTGGTGCTAACTTTCAGCTTAAGGTAGCTAAAATGAGCTTAAGTTTCCTTGTTTCAGCTCATTTCAAGCCGCAGACAGCTTGGAGACACTGTTCTTATTGCAGTGGAGCTAACTTTCAGCTTGAGGTAGCTAAAATGAGCTTAAGTTACCTGCTAGTGTGGTAACGTTTCCGAAAATCAATAATGTCAGTTGCAATTGTTATGATAACAGCAAGTCAGTCAAAGTCCAGACTTTTGCTTCTTGCCGTCATACGAAATATCAACACATAGACGGGTATCTTATAGTTGTCTCCAATCTATGAGGTAGCTAAAATGAGCTTAAGTTTCCTTAATTCAGCTCATTTCTAGCCGGAGATAGCTTGGAGACACTGTTCTTATTGCAGTGGTGCTAACTTTCAGCTTAAGGTAGCTAAAATGAGCTTAAGTTTCCTTGTTTCAGCTCATTTCAAGCCGCAGACAGCTTGGAGACACTGTTCTTATTGCAGTGGAGCTAACTTTCAGCTTGAGGTAGCTAAAATGAGCTTAAGTTTCCTTGTTTCAGCTCATTTCAAGCCGCAGATAGCTTGGAGACACTGTTCTTATTGCAGTGGAGCTAACTTTCAGCTTGAGGTAGCTAAAATGAGCTTAAGTTTCCTTGTTTCAGCTCATTTCAAGCCGCAGGACAGCTTGGAGACACTGTTCTTATTGCAGTGGAGCTAACTTTCAGCTTGAGGTAGCTAAAATGAGCTTAAGTTACCTGCTAGTGTGGTAACGTTTCCGAAAATCAATAATGTCAGTTGCAATTGTTATGATAACAGCAAGTCAGTCAAAGTCCAGACTTTTGCTTCTTGCCGTCATACGAAATATCAACACATAGACGGGTATCTTATAGTTGTCTCCAATCTATGAGGTAGCTAAAATGAGCTTAAGTTTCCTTAATTCAGCTCATTTCTAGCCGGAGATAGCTTGGAGACACTGTTCTTATTGCAGTGGTGCTAACTTTCAGCTTAAGGTAGCTAAAATGAGCAGTGGAGCTAACTTTCAGCTTAAGTAGCTAAATGAGCTTAAGTTTCCTTGTTTCAGCTCATTTCAAGCCGCAGGACAGCTTGGAGACACTGTTCTTATTGCAGTGGAGCTAACTTTCAGCTTGAGGTAGCTAAAATGAGCTTAAGTTTCCTTGTTTCAGCTCATTTCAAGCCGCAGATAGCTTGGAGACACTGTTCTTATTGCAGTGGAGCTAACTTTCAGCTTAGGTAGCTAAAATGAGCTTAAGTTTCCTTGTTTCAGCTCATTTCAAGCCGCAGACAGCTTGGAGACACTGTTCTTATTGCAGTGGAGCTAACTTTCAGCTTGAGGTAGCTAAAATGAGCTTAAGTTACCTGCTAGTGTGGTAACGTTTCCGAAAATCAATAATGTCAGTTGCAATTGTTATGATAACAGCAAGTCAGTCAAAGTCCAGACTTTTGCTTCTTGCCGTCATACGAAATATCAACACATAGACGGGTATCTTATAGTTGTCTCCAATCTATGAGGTAGCTAAAATGAGCTTAAGTTTCCTTAATTCAGCTCATTTCTAGCCGGAGATAGCTTGGAGACACTGTTCTTATTGCAGTGGTGCTAACTTTCAGCTTAAGGTAGCTAAAATGAGCTTAAGTTTCCTTGTTTCAGCTCATTTCAAGCCGCAGACAGCTTGGAGACACTGTTCTTATTGCAGTGGAGCTAACTTTCAGCTTAAGGCAGCTAAAATGAGCTTAAGTTACCTGCTAGTGTGGTAACGTTTCCGAAAATCAATAATGTCAGTTGCAATTGTTATGATAACAGCAAGTCAGTCAAAGTCCAGACTTTTGCTTCTTGCCGTCATACGAAATATCAACACATAGACGGGTATCTTATAGTTGTCTCCAATCTATGAGGTAGCTAAAATGAGCTTAAGTTTCCTTAATTCAGCTCATTTCTAGCCGGAGATAGCTTGGAGACACTGTTCTTATTGCAGTGGTGCTAACTTTCAGCTTAAGGTAGCTAAAATGAGCTTAAGTTTCCTTGTTTCAGCTCATTTCAAGCCGCAGACAGCTTGGAGACACTGTTCTTATTGCAGTGGAGCTAACTTTCAGCTTGAGGTAGCTAAAATGAACTTAAGTTACCTGCTAGTGTGGTAACGTTTCCGAAAATCAATAATGTCAGTTGCAATTGTTATGATAACAGCAAGTCAGTCAAAGTCCAGACTTTTGCTTCTTGCCGTCATACGAAATATCAACACATAGACGGGTATCTTATAGTTGTCTCCAATCTATGAGGTAGCTAAAATGAGCTTAAGTTTCCTTAATTCAGCTCATTTCTAGCCGGAGATAGCTTGGAGACACTGTTCTTATTGCAGTGGTGCTAACTTTCAGCTTAAGGTAGCTAAAATGAGCTTAAGTTTCCTTGTTTCAGCTCATTTCAAGCCGCAGACAGCTTGGAGACACTGTTCTTATTGCAGTGGAGCTAACTTTCAGCTTAAGGCAGCTAAAATGAGCTTAAGTTTCCTTGTTTCAGCTCATTTCAAGCCGCAGACAGCTTGGAGACACTGTTCTTATTGCAGTGGAGCTAACTTTCAGCTTGAGGTAGCTAAAATGAGCTTAAGTTTCCTTGTTTCAGCTCATTTCAAGCCGCAGTCAGCTTGGAGACACTGTTCTTATTGCAGTGGAGCTAACTTTCAGCTTAAGGTAGCTAAAATGAGCTTAAGTTTCCTTGTTTCAGCTCATTTCAAGCCGCAGACAGCTTGGAGACACTGTTCTTATTGCAGTGGAGCTAACTTTCAGCTTAAGGGGGTGCCATACTAGATTATTACCGACCGAGTCAGATGGATACATTATTACACTTCAAGAACATATTATTGCTTTATATGCAAAACGCAAATACAGAAGCACTAGATAATCACATAATACGCATTTATACGAAGTTTGAGTGAATATGTGAACGACACCCTAAAAAAGTTTGCACGGAAAAAATAGTCATTTTTCCGTGCAGAAATTTTTTAGGGTGTCCTTGTTGTATTGATCTGGAACTTTGTAGAAAGACATATTACATCATTATCTAGTGCCTCTGTATTTGGGTTTTACATAATATTAACAAAAAATAAATAGTTATATTATTGACAAAGTTTTCTTAGTACCAATTTCGCCGCTAGAGTGCGCGACGCGCTTAGTCTGTATTTTGTATTGTATACTTAGCGTGGAAGCACATGCGCAAATGGTTGTAGCAATATGGCGTTAAATACCATAATTCATACACCGGCCTTATATCATAAAGACATACAATAAAAGTCGTGCTTATGCATTGCAGAGTGACGACATTCTTAGTATATTTAATCGGGGAAACAATGGAAAACAAAGACGATAAAGAATCAAAATATTTTTATTTAGAGGCCACGGCTGGCTTGGCATTCTCCCATCTCTCTCCCTCTCTCTCACTCTACCCATCTCCATCCATCTATCTATCTCTCTCTCTCTCTCACACTCGCAATACCAGAATACGTACGCGCATGCGCACGCGCAATTTTCGGACAACTAGTGACGAACTTCTCGCGGCTCATGTGGCGTTCTCCGGCTAGAAATGAGCTGAATTAAGGAAACTTAAGCTCATTTTAGCTACCTCCTAGATTGGAGACAACTATAAATACCCGTCTCTGTGTTGATATTCGTATGACGGCAAGAAGCAAAAGTCTGGACTTTGACTGACTTGCTGTTATCATATCAATTGCACTGACAATTGATTTTCGGAAACGTTACCACACTAGCAGTAACTTAAGCTCATTTTGCTACCTCAAGGAAGCTGAAAGTTGCTCCACTGCAATAGAACAGTGTCTCCAAGTCTGCGCGGCTTGAAATGCTGAAACAAGGAAACTTAAGCTCATTTTAGCTACCTCAAGCTGAAAGTTAGCTCCACTGCAATAAGACAGTGTCCTCCAAGCTATCTGCGGCTTGAAATGAGCTGAACCAACAAGACTTAAGCTCATTTTAGCTACCTCAGCTGAAGTTAGCTCCACATGCAATAAGAACAGTGTCTCCAAGCTTCTTCTGCGTCTTGAAATGAGCTGAAACAAGGAAACTTAAGCTCTTTTAGCTACCTCAAGCTGAAAGTTAGCTCCACTGCAATAAGAACAGTGTCCCAAGCTATCTGCGGCTTGAAATGAGCTGAAACAAGGAACTTAAGCTCATTTTAGCTACCTCAAGCTAAAGTTAGCTCCACTGCAATAAGAACAGTGTCCTCCAGCTGTCTGCGGCTTGAATGGCTGAAACAAGGAACTTAAGCTCATTTAGCTACCTTAAGCTGAAAGTTTGCTCCACTGCTGCAATAAGAACAGTGTCTCCAATCTATCTGCGGCTTTAAATGAGCTGAAACAAGGAAACTTACGCTCATTTTGCTACCTCATTAGATTGGAGACAACTATAAGATACCCGTCTATGTTGTTGATATTTCGTATGACGGCAAGAAGCAAAAGCCTGGACTTTGACTGACTTGCTGTTATCATAACATTGCAACTGACATTATTGATTTTCGGAAACGTTACCACACTAGCA
>JANSJX010001070.1:0-12120 GCA_026168455.1 Theocolax elegans
GGCTATCGGATATATCAATAATTACGACCATGTCCTTTTTTTATTTTACATCATTTACCGTAATATTTTGAAAGCAATTTTTGACGCTAACAGTTTGAAAAAGCGATGCTCATATATACCGGTCACATCACTTGCGCATGAAGTCCTGTCATACGAGGTGATCAAGCCGTCGCATGGAACTTAAAGGTATCAAGCAATAGAAAGTGTACGGTCACTCGTAGTCGCGTTGGACGTCGCGCCACCTAATGGTGAAGAGGTGCACAGTCGTATGCCTGAAACGATTCACAGCGCGGGAGCGTTCTCACTTTTCTCCGTGTACCAACCTACCATCTGACGGAGGTATCAACTTTTCTCATTACGGAAAACACCCACCATGTACTCATCGATATCTGCTTTCTCTCTCACACTGACCACGCTTTCAGTGTACAGCGTGCTGCCTCTAGGAGTATATGCTCTAAGAGTGTAGATGTCAACTCTTTAGAAAAGAAAATGAAAAAGAACCACGGAGCGGAGCAGGGACGGAGCAGGAACAGAGCAGGGACGGGGCTTATGTACAACGCCCCGTAGGTACGGCCCGTCATGACGGGCCACCTTAAGGAAGAAAAAAAAAAAAATTTTTGTTTTATTTTCGAGGAATGTAGATATTATCGGTATCGGTGAGTACGTATTTATAATAAAACTTTTTAAAGAGGCCCTTTGCAATTTAACAACATTTTTTAATACCTAAAGGGTATCGATAACTAAATGTTAAATCTCTATATTTATAAGGCTATTCTCAAAATCTCCTTTTATTAACCTAAAAAATTTATTACTCAACTATCTAACATTGGTTGTTTCTCATGTTATCACGGTTCATGTTAGCTGCCAAATAATTTGAATATTAAGTGTCCCCCCATGTATTACATATATATTGCAGAACTTTTAACTAATTTATTATTTACATTTACAGCTTCTGCGCTTGGACTTTGAAAGCGTAGGATAACATTGCATCACTTCTTCTAAGGTTTACTTTCGAGTGGCTTAGAAAAGTAACCAAGGATCGTGTAGATTAACAAGAAGGTAAGAATGCAATTGATATACTGACATTTACCTTTGTAAAGATTTTATTATTTTAGTTTGATGTATCTTAGAAAATTTCTTTTTTGTTGACCTTCTTCCTACTTTCGTCTTTAGCTCCTTCCTTTGTATTTCTACCACCTTGCTCCTTTCACCTTTGCACAGTAGTCCAATTTACACCTACTATCTTCTCCTGCACCCATGCCAAGGAGGCATTTTGGAATTTACAACATTTTTTAATAGCTAAAGGGTATCGATAACTAAATGTTAAATCTCTATATTTATAAGGCTATTCTCAAAATCTCCTTTTATTACCTCAAAAATTTATTACTTAACTATGTAACATTGGTTGATTCTCATGTTATCACGGTTCATGTTAGCTGCCAAATAATTTGAATATTAAGTGTCCCCCCATGTATTACATATATATTGCAGAACTTTTAACTAATTTATTATTTACATTTACAGCTTCTGCACTTGGACTTTGAAAGCGTAGGATAACTTTGCATCACTTCTTCTAAGGTTTACTTTCGAGTGGCTTAGAGAAGTAACCAAGGATCGTGTAGATTAACAAGAAGGTGAGAATGCAATTGATATACTGACATTTACCTTTGTAAAGATTTTATTATTTTAGTTTGATGTATCTTAGAAAATTTCTTTTTTGTTGACCTTCTTCCTACTTTCGTCTTTAGCTCCTTCCTTTTGTATTTCTACCACCTTGCTCCTTTCACCTTTGCACAGTCGTCCAATTTACACCTACTATCTTCTCCTTGCACCCATGCCAAGGAGGCATTTTGGAATTTAACAACATTTTTAATAGCTAAAGGGTATCGATAACTAAATGTTAAATCTCTATATTTATAAGGCTATTCTCAAAATCTCCTTTATTAACCTAAAAAAATTTATTACTTAACTATCTAACATTGGTTGATTCTCATGTTATCACGGTTCATGTTAGCTGCCAAATAATTTGAATATTAAGTGTCCCCCCATGTATTACATATATATTGCAGAACTTTTAACTAATTATTATTTACATTTACAGCTTCTGCGCTTGGACTTTGAAAGCGTAGGATAACTTTTCATCACTTCTTCTAAGGTTTACTTTCGAGTGGCTTAGAGAAGTAACCAAGGATCGTGTAGATTAACAAGAAGGTGAGAATGCAATTGATATACTGACATTTACCTTTGTAAAGATTTTATTATTTTAGTTTGATGTATCTTAGAAAATTTCTTTTTTGTTGACCTTCTTCCTACTTTCGTCTTTAGCTCCTTCCTTTTGTATTTCTACCACCTTGCTCCTTTCACCTTTGCACAGTCGTCCAATTTACACCTACTATCTTCTCCTTGCACCCATGCCAAGGAGGCATTTTGGAATTTAACAACATTTTTGAATAGCTAAAGGGTATCGATAACTAAATGTTAAATCTCTATATTTATAAGGCTATTCTCAAAATCTCCTTTTATTAACCTAAAAAAATTTATTACTTAACTATCTAACATTGGTTGATTCTCATGTTATCACGGTTCATGTTAGCTGCCAAATAATTTGAATATTGAGTGTCCCCCATGTATTACATATATATTGCAGAACTTTTAACTAATTTATTATTTACATTTACAGCATCTCCGCTTGGACTTTGAAAGCGTAGGATAACTTTGCATCACTTCTTCTAAGGTTTACTTTCGAGTGGATTAGAGAAGTAACCAAGGATCGTGTAGATTAACAAGAAGGTAAGAATGCAATTGATATACTGACATTTACCTTTGTAAAGATTTTATTATTTTAGTTTGATGTATCTTAGAAAATTCTTTTTTGTTGACCTTCTTCCTACTTTCGTCTTTAGCTCCTTCCTTTTGTATTTCTACCACCTTGCTCCTTTCACCTTTGCACAGTCGTCCAATTTACACCTAGTATCTTCTCCTTGAACCCATGCAAGGAGGCATTTTGGAATTTAAGAACATTTTTTAATAGCTAAAGGGTATCGATAACTAAATGTTAAATCTCTATATTTATAAGGCTATTCTCAAAATCTCCTTTTATTAACCTAAAAAAATTTATTACTTAGCTATCTAACATTAGTTGTTTCTCATGTTATCACGGTTCATGTTAGCTGCCAAATAATTTGAATATTAAGTGTCCCCCCATGTATTCATATATATTGCAGAACTTTTAACTAATTTATTATTTACATTTACAGCTTGTGCGCTTGGACTTTGAAAGCGTAGGATAACTTTGCATCACTTCTTCTAAGGTTTACTTTCGAGTGGCTTAGAGAAGTAACCAAGGATCGTGTAGATTAACACGAAAAGAAGGTAAGAATACAAACGTTATATGTACTTATTTATACTCTTACAAAGTTTTTGCAATCTTGTTTTGTTTTGCCTTTGAAAATGTTTTATTTATCGTTCTTCTGTTTACTTTGGTTGTTAAGATTAAATAGTTATTTATGCACCAAGGGATTAAAATAGGCGTTTATTCCCGCGGATGAAGTTTACTGCCCGAGCTTTAGCGAGGTAAACTTTTCACCCTGATCACTTTATTCGACAATAGCTTAAGGGGACAATCCTGCAGGTTAAAATGTACAAAAAATAGTTTATCATTAATAATTCATAATTTATTATATATAAAGTTTAAATATTTCCTACTTTTTTTTAACTAATTGTTTTATTATTGATTATTATCAAACATTTTTCAGCTAATTTATTTGCCTCATAACTATATTCATCAATTTTTAACTCTCAGTACTCTGATTTTTTATCATAATCCACTTACTGCAGGATATCTAAGGAACTTTATCATCGAATAGGCTAAATTTTAACACTAACTGTTTAAAATAAATCTATACCCGCTGGACTTGTCACATATGTTCTTACATTTGTAATTAAACAGAATCTTGTTGGACTGGTCCAGCGTGTTAAGGGTTTATTCTTAAAACTATAATAACTGGACACTTTTAAATGAAAAACAGTCACCCGCTGTACCTCTGGATCTGCTTTAGAATGTCTGCTATTGAACTGTACTTTTAAGAATAAAACATTGATCCGCTGGACCACCCCAACAACTGTATCATATATATTGTTATATTTATTTATTGAATTACAATTTCAACAATATATATGGCACAGTTGTTGGGGTGGTCCAGCGGGTCAATGTTTTATTCTTAAAAGTACAGTTCAATAGCAGACATGATAAAGCAGATCCAGAGGTACAGCGGGTGACTGTTTTTCATTTAAAAGTGTCCAGTTATTATAGTTTTAAGAATAAACCCTTAACACGCTGGACCAGTCCAACAAGATTCTGTTTAATTACAAATGTAAGAACATATGTGACAAGTCCAGCGGGTAAAGATTTTAATGTTCTGAACCACTTCGACAACTTTGTCATATATGTTCTTGAATTTGTAATTCTTTACAAAGAATAAAATGCACCTTTTAACCTTGTCAAAAGTGTAAAAGCACAAAATTAATATTTTCAAAAATCATAGTTGGTTTCATACTTTATAAAGATTTAAACCTACATTTTAATCTTTTCAAAAGTGTGAATGTAGAATAAGAAATTATTTAAAGATTAAAACATATGAATTAATCTCTTTACAGATTGATTTTTACGTTTTTACTTTAATAGAGTTTAAAATATAGGTTTCAGTCTTTTATTTCCAAATCTCCTACTTTTGCGTTTAGATTAATAACTGATATGAATTAAATTATAATCCTTATATTTATCATATTCTTGTTGAAATTAAAGAGGATTGATTGATGTTGGTACAAGTTAGTACTGTAATTTTACTTTATTATATTAAAGTAGATACAAAGGGGCTGATTCCCAGGCAGATGTTATATGTACGAAAGATATATACTTTAATTTACTTGTGGAATGGATAGTTTCTATAACAATACATTATTTGAAAGTTCGTAGCCATATAGTGATGGTTTTTGAAAGCTAAAGAAAGCAACTTCCATAGTGTATTCTAAGCGAATGTAGAATATCACATCTCCCTTTATTATAAGAACCCTAAATTTATTCAAAATTAAATTATCACATGATTCTCATTCTCAGTTGTATTTTTTTGTCATACATTTACAAAATCATACAATATATAAAAATCATATAATATACAGAATGCATAAAGATATATTTGCTCAAAAACTGTAACGATTATTTTTTTTCAAATATTATAATACAGGGCATGAGCGGAGTAGAAATTAATTGTTCATTGAGGTTTTTCATGAAGAAACTTGAAAAATGTTGATATTTTATATAAGATGAGCTCAAAAAAATAATTTAACTCTGATCATGTTCTTTATCAATTGAAAAAATACATTAACAATACCAGCTATTAAGGAAATACATATACAATATTCATTGTATGATAAATAAAATATAATAAGAATGAGAATCATAACTTGTAACATAATGTGTTCTTAAAATAGAATTGAATAATTGGAAAATCCTCTTTGCTGTAGTCTATAATAAGAAAAATCATTTCGTTAAAGCCTTTTGTACCCAGTGACTGATTGAAATACTATTGTGGTAGAATATCCTATATGAACTAAAAGTTTATTAGGGGCTAATTCACAGTTGAAATATGATGACTTTCAGGCAAAAAATGAAGATCTACAGAACCAAAGGGACAGTTTGGAGCAGGGATCCAATAGACTGCTGAAAAGTAATAACAATTTGATAAACACCAACGACGAACTACAAACAGAATGTGAAAGACTGAGTGCCTCCAAGGATAAAACTAGAAGATCAAGTCGGCTTCTTAAAAAAAGAACTGGACCGTTTGGCTGAGGAAAAAAGAAGACTTACAGTCGAAAAATGATGATCTACAGAACCAAAAGGACAGTTTGAAGCAGGAATCCAATAGACTGCTTGAAAGTAATAACAATTTGATAAATACCAACGATGAACTACAAACAGAATGTGTAAGACTGAGTGCCTTCAAGGGAAAACTAGAAGATCAAGTCAGCTTCTTTAAAAAACAACTGGACCGTTTGGTCTGAGAAAGTTGAATCTTTGGAAAAAAATCATTGAAGTTAAACAAACATTATTCTCTAGAAGCAAGATCTGCCGATTAAATGATGATATAAGAATGAAAGAGCTGGAATATGAACATATTTTTAAAAAAATTGGCATAATTGAACATGGTAATTTTTCCAAAAAATTTGTCATCTCTCTGCAACCAGTTAAAAGAAAAACTTATTTGGGCAGAGCAAGAATTATTCCTCTTCAAAAAAATCATATTATCCATGTTTATTTCATTCTTTATTTCAATATTGTTAGAAGAAATTTGAGAAAAGAAAGATGAACAAGTCCATGGACTCTTTTGAATTAAGCAAGGATCATCCTTTGTCAGAATACCGAAAGCATATCGTCGCATTTGTTTGACATACCATCCGGATAAAGTTGATAAGATATTACCTAATGTATATAAAAAATATTGTGAAGAGGTTATGAAAGTGATAAATATTGCAAATGAGAAAGTGGTTAAGAAGTCGACACGAGATGAAGCGACAACTTAAATTACACTATGTGATTAATCTAAGTTTTTCTGTAAATAAATATTAATATTAATAAAATGTGTATTAATCATAAAATACTACTAAATTATTATTCGTAAATAGATTAAGAAATTAGTATTTTTTGCATCTACTTCGGAAAGCTAAAAAATACTTACAAAATAGTAACGAAATTGGTTCTCTTTTTCAATCTAAGAATAGGATATTGCAGTAAGAAAAAACATTTCATTTAGTACTGGTAAATAGGTAGCGGTACTAGCTTATAAATACCTTAAAGAGAAGTGCAGTAGGAATTTAATAGGCATAAAATTTTGTCATTTCTACCAGGGATGTTAATTATTATAATTTTAATATTTCGAATAGTATTTTTTATAGAAATTACTGATTGAAATGCATATATTTATATAATACAAATTGGTTTGACTAATAATTTTAAATAGATACATGAATGAAACAATAAATTATATTTATAAAATTAATTCAACTTGAATATAATATAAACAACGAGAAACGTCAAGAATAACTATTTTTTATCTATCTATGTATTTTTAAATGACGTACTAATGTATCTACATCGAAAAAACAAAAGCATCTTGAATTTATAAAAAAAACAAATAAATTTAAACGAAAACAATAATCTGTAAATTTAAAATTTAAAAGATGTTCTTGTCTGGTATATAATGCATTTTAATTAATAAATTATTCTTTAAAAATTATATTTAGTACAATTATTTAATAAAAAATGGATACATTGCCTGATCAAGTCAATAGTAGGTAACATTTTTAAAGACGTCCCACGTAAAAAAAATTTATAAAATTTTTATAAAACTTTTATAAAATCGGTTTTACAATATTTTTATAAAAAATTGGTCATATAAAGTTAATAAATTTTTTAATTTTATACAATTTTGTATAAATTATGTTTTTGTAAAATTTTTAATATTTTATAAAAAGATTTTATACATTTATAACTTTTACACAGTTAATTCATTACAAACGTAGATGCAGTGGTAAAGAACTTATCTATTTTCAAATAATTCGGTGAAAAACATAAATAATTGTGTACTCTTAAAAACTTTTCCATCATCCATTCTACAGGAATAATATACAGACAATGTGTATCACGGCAAGGTATTATATACGAGCTAAATTAATATTTACATTTGTACATACAATATTTTTAAACCTGAGAAGAAAAAAACAAGTTGTTTAACAAATCGCGAAAAGCTTTCTATTTAAGATACAAAATACAATATTGTCACATAACCCAATAATAAAAAAAAACGATTTTCGATTATACGTATATATATAGATTAAATACCGTATTAAAAACATTATTTGGATTGATCTTCTTTTCTCACACTGGAGGAAAATTATTTTCCTTCTAAATAAATAACAAGTTAATCAGTAAAGTTTCCATATTTTCAAAATGTTATCATCAGTCCCTTTAGAGTTTAGTTAGTCACACATTTTCTTTACTGTGTGAAAACTGCAGTAGAGATAAAGAAGACGCGTAACGCTAAATCTAGTTTTCTTTACGCATCATAGAAATTGATAACTATTAGTCTCGAAATGTATGCTACAAGAAAAATATTTACATAATTATTCGTCATTATTTTTGACTAAATCTTTATGCGTTATTATGCACTATTATGCATAAAACATGAATATTAGTTTTTTTTGCTTAATTCCAATAGTATTCGAATTTAATTGAAACGATGTATTAATAAAATTTACTTGTATAAAAATTATTAGAAATAGCGCAAAAATTCAAACAATTGTAATTACTATTAAGTGTTAATATTATATAATTGTATTGATAGTTAACTCCGTAAAAAGCAGAAATGTTATAAATTCATGAAGCCGCAATAAATAGTAATAAACATTACTAATCAAATAATAACACATGAAACCTAAGTACAAATTAATTATACAAATATACATCTATAATACATGAAATAGAACGAGTAGTTCCATCTAGAAGTAGAGTTCTAAAACTACATTTATCAAAAAGATAAAATCGGCGCGCGCAAGCGGGCCTAATGCCCACCTCTTGACCAATTGTAAGAGTTGCTTCTTATCAAAATCCTGGAGGTTGTGACATTGCTGTAGATAACCTTACTCTTAGCAAATTAGAGAAAGGTCCACCCACGCTCTTTCTTTATCAAAGATAATAGAAGAAGTATGGGAGGAAAACCGAGGTATTCTGTAAGATGAAAAACATCTACAGAATCAGAGTAAGAGCAGAGTTAGAAACGAGTGCAGTCAAATAAGACACTCTCAATTAAATTCAAATTTCAAGTTCTTCTAATTCTTCTATATCAAGTTTAATTTCTATTTCTTTAAATTTCTATTTCCAATTTTTTTTTATTTCGTTTTTTCAAGTTTAATTTCCTATTTCTTTTTCTAATTCAACCTTCTGGATTTTGGAAGAAGCAGTTCACCAGGAAACAAAAATGATAAAAGTAAGTGAATAAAGTATTATATTTTCTATAATTTTTCTATTTTTTTCATTTTCTATATCTATTAAAACACATATATGTATAAATTCCTATTTCGAGGAGGTTTGGTCTTGATTTCTTTGCAAGTCAGGGGTAACCGTCTCAATCCTTGATTCCAAATCCTAACAAATATGCCAGTAGTGCTCGAGAAATATATTCTGTCACAGAAAAAGTGAAGGAATATATTTCAATCGTATAGAGTGCACTTGGAAATCTTAACCCTAAATAAAAATCCATCCCTAAATATATAAAATAAAATTATTTACTATTTCTAATTTTACTTCTGCTAAAATTTACACGTGGCCATCCGAATTATTGGGTGAAAATCCCAGATTCAAAAAGGCCAAATTAACCAATAATGGATTATTGGTAAATTAACGTTAGAGCTTAACTATGGGACGTCACAATATTTTTCCAAAAAGGCCATCTTCCCAATAAATGTAAAAATTCTCTTGTTTTCTGTCTTATATACTTCGACGTAACACAGTGTTATTACAACTTAATTCCTGCATACTTTTGCATACTTCCATATTTAATTGGTTAAGTATACAAAATTCCTCTATATTTTTGCGTTCATTTTCACCATATTTGATTTTTGAGAGGAGCACCTAGTGCCTTATAATCGTCAAATTTTCAATATCTCGGATTAACCATTTACATTTTAAAATTCTATATGCTGAAATAAATTTAAGAGAATTTGCAATTTCCACGTCTATTTTATTAGATCCATGCGTAATTTTTTTAATAATTAACCATTGCCATCCTCAAAAGGGAATGTTGACCATACGAACAGAGGACCCCAACATTCTAACATTATATGCCATATGAGTTAGCTGATGTATGTTAAAAGAGCAATTTTCTAAACCATACAATTTTTCAACATTGCTTACAAATGAAGTCATACATATATTCTGCTAAATCGATTTCAAACACATGAATTTTATTCTTTAAAAGCAAATTTGTTGCATAAACCAATAAGAGGAAGTGTTGATAATATTTTTCTGGTAGTCGATTTTTTAACAATATAGGGCTGTAGAATAGTAGTAAAAGATCGTCTTTCCGAAGCTTCCAATATTTCATATTTTGTATGGTTCTTGGTTTCCTTGGTATGAAATCCGGAGGAAATATAGCCTTTAAATCGTTGTTGATTTCATTTTCTTAATTTTTTTTACGTAAAATGGTCGATTTTGATTTTTTGAATCAAACGACAACGAAAATAATGTTCGCGATCCAAGTAAAATTGCGTGCATATAATCCGTTACAAATGATTTTGATACGTCAAACAATGGGATTTAAAGATGTAATAGAAGGCCCTTTGACTCCAGTTCAGCTTGTAAATTTTTATTTTTTGCCTGAAACGCTTGTTGAATCATATTTTCCTTTGTTCTAAGAGGTGATTTTGTATATGGATATACTTTTTTAAACCAGAATCTTCTCGCATCTTTGTCCAGGGTGTTCGCAGCACGTGCATCCATATTCGCCGTTATATTGCTTTATATTTTGAGCTGCGGCTCTCGCTGGTGCATCTAAGGTGGCTATCGGAGCAAAAACATGGCTACATCAATTACATTAGATTCTTTGTCAAACCAATTAATAGATCAATACTTAATTTTTTCAAATTTTTACAAAGGGTCTCAAAAACGATAACATGTGGGTTTCTTTCGACTATAGTAAATTCCACTGACATACTGAAAATTTCTTGTGTTCCGGATGTACATTTAATATCTGCACTGGTAGCAACCACAAATCACCATTAGACTAGTAGAAATCGGATACCGTCAACATTCCAGTAGAAATAGGTCATAATCATTAGTACACTATTTTCTTTTATTAGTTTATACTGCGAGCCAGAGAAAAAATCACAAACATATTTATATCTGTATTTGAGAATTTTTATTTCATCTATTAAACTTTTAAGGGTCTTTGTTCAAAAGCATTTTTTTAATATTGACTCTAAATTCTATTCTATAAATATTCCATTTACTTTATTGCTATTGCAAGCATCACACACATTTGGCCTTGGTGTACTTGTCCAATCTCCCAAATAATTTGAACACATTTCGCATATACGATGTTTTTCACTACTTCATACTGAAAAGGTGTTTTTTCTAAAAATTTCAATAAAAAATACTTTGTTTTTGGTAGATTATTTGGTTGCGGTAATAAAGCATTTAACATATGCAAAATTTTTTCTAATGCTGTTTTGGTGATGGCATTTTGCAGGTACAAATCTAAAATTGTATATATGCTTCTTCGACAGTCACTTCTGTAAAATGATGCAATTTGGATCAAAATCATCCGTCAATATTCTCAAAATTAAATATATCTTCGAAAACTTCATATGCAGGTAACGATTCAACAGAGACAATACTCCTCAGTGTCGCTATTTTCAGACAATATAAAAAACACATCTTCATTTGGCAAATGACCATTACCTACAATGATATATTGTAATTTACAAATGTCTTCTTTTATATATATATTATTATTATTTCGGTATTCAAGGAATTACATTTAAAAATATTAAACATAATTGTGCGTCTTTATAATATAGTTAAGTATATATGACAACTGACGCATGATGAATTCCTTAAGATTGGTATATCTTTGATTTATAAACAATAAACTGTAAAAGGTTCATCTTTTAGACAGAACATCCGCAAGTTCCAGTAATTGTGCATACATAATACGTAAGGTATATATCATTATAGTTAAATATGATAACTAAAACATGGTGAAATTCTAGGAATATTTAAAAAAATAATCGCGCATAATTCTATGACTATATATATAATATATATATATAAAATTTTACAATATAAAGACAAAAAAATATGACTTTTTAAGATATTGCGAATAATTAAAAAAATAATAATTTGGACCATTTCAACCCTTAGTAGCCACTCTCATATCCTGTTCGCCTAATAATATAGTATACACACCATTATTATTACACATATATAAGTCTAAGTTTGCAACATAAAAAAATTAAAATATGACTTTTCAAGATATTTTAGAATAATCGAATAAAAATTTATTT
>JANSJX010001071.1:0-12118 GCA_026168455.1 Theocolax elegans
ATTGCGCGGTACACGTAGATCCAACATGATCTTGGATCGTACGTTACAGTATAAATAAAAAGTCTCGCATATTAAAGATAGAAAATAAATTGGGCGTTTGGAAACAGCCCTCGCACTGCCCTGGTGAACGACTAAAATATTAGAGGTTATGGACAGAAAACCATCGATGATGAGAGGATCAATGCGACAAAGAATTGCTGCTGCCACTGACACCAACAATTTTGATAAAGCTGCCAACAGCTTTTCCATAATCGCGATTTGATGGAAACGTCCGAAAAGGCCATTTCGTGGCATCCAACGGACTCTTCAACATCGACTTGCTCATCGTGAAGTTTAGCCAGTGTCGGATCTAATAAAAAAGTTGAAAGTTAACTTGACAACCAAAGAACAAATCATTCGGTCCGACCCTGTCTAACCTTCACATTGAGCAAGTCGATGTTGAAGAGTCCGTTGGATGCAACGAAATGGCCTTCGGAAGTTTTCGTCAAATCGCGATTATGGAAAAGCTGTTGGCAGCTTTATCAAAATTGTTGGTGTCAGTGGCAGCAGCAATTCTTTGTCGCATTTTGATCTTCTCATCATCGATGGTTTTCATGTCCATAACCTCTAATATTTTTCTCGTTCACCAGGGCAGTGCGACAGCTGTTTCCAAACGCCCAATTTATTTTCTATTTTTAATATGCGAGCCTCTTTATTTATACAAAAATAAGAAAAAAGAAATTTCTTTACTCTTTGTATATACAATTTTTATCAAATTGTATAGAATCATTTTTTTATACAATTTGTACAAAACTATTTGGATACATTTTGTATACATTCTGTATTCATTTTTTTTACTTGGGTAAATCACTCTCTAAATTTTAGAGAGTGAAATTTCACTCGAATGGAGTGATATTTCACACTTTGACTATTCAAAAGTGCAGCAGTCGGCTTTGAGTTAAAAATAACTTTTCGTATGATTTATTCACTCTTCAAAGAGTGAAAAAACCCATATAAAAAATTTATTCTTTAGCGGCTTGCCGGATCACATTTTTATATTTTTTTCTATTTTATTTAGCATTTTAAACATTTTAATTTATTAAATATATATTTTTGAAGTTAAATAGAATATAGATTAAATAACGAAAAAAATCTGCACCGGACGTCGGGATTCGAACCTGGGACCCTCCGCGTCAAAGTCGGAAACCTTACCGCTTGCGCCATCAACACGTTTTTATATTTTACTTCGAATCGTCCTTATATTTTACACCCCGATTGAATAATTCCGGAACTTTATTAATATTTATTGCATTATTCCGTTATTAATACCAATAAACTAACGATTTAGTCGGTTTGTAAGTAAAGTAAGCACATTCCTGTCGATTGAGATTTTTCAAATACATTAATTAGTTGTATAATTGTACAATAATAAGCAACTTAACCTATAATTAAGAATCAGGTATCACCTCGAAAAATTCCATAAAGTTTACTATACTGCAAAGTAATTTTAGATAGAATGCTATAACCATTTATTGAAAGTCATATATTAATAATTAATGCACGTGTGTATAAGTAATTTTATTAGAATATTTCACTATAAAGTGACATAATGAATTTATTACATAACAATCAATAAATGAATTATTTAAATATAAAGACAAAAAAAAAGAATTGGAAAAGAACTCTTTTTCAATATTTTTATGGCGATTATATGGCGTACTTTAAAAGAATACTAGTTTTTAACTTTTTTTGAATTCAAAAAGACTACTTTATAAATACTTATAACTATTTATAAAGAATGCTTTATAAATATTTATAACAATTCAAAAAGAATACTTTTTAACTACTTATCGTCGCCTCCGAATAAAAACATTCTAACTCAGAAATCGCTTGGAAAATACGTTAACTCAGAATTCGCTTGGAGAACACGTTAACTCAGAAATTGCTTGGAGAACAAGTTAACTCAGAAATTGCTTGGAGAACACGTCAACTCAAAAATCGCTTGGAAAACACGTTAACTCAGAATTCGCTTGGAGAACACGTTAACTCAGAAATCGCTTGGAGAACATGTTAACTCAAAATTCGCTTGGACAACACGTTAACTCAAAAATCGCTTGGAGAAGACTTTAACTCAAAAGTTGCTTGGAGAACACGTTAATTCAGAGGATGATTTTTGGCGCCTCGATTTAAGTTGGCACCACTGCCAAAAATTTTTAACAGTTCAAGAATAAATAAAAAAACTTTCATATATTTATAAACCTATTTTTTTTTATTTTCTCTAAGCGTTCTTATTATACACTAATGCGTTCTCCTAAAAAAGGTGGAAAATTCTTTAAATATTTAAGAAAATCGTAGAAATTAGTGTTTTCGATAACTTTATGAAATCGATATGTATACGGGCTCTCCATAAATGTGTAAAAGTACATAAATTTATTTCTACTATAAATCGTAGAATAAATATTTGAAAGAATTGATATTGTGATGTGTTGGTACTTTATTTTTATGAAATTGCATTATTTCATAATTATATTGTTTTTAATATAAATATTAAAAAATTTGCTTTGTTTAGTTTTAGCGATTATCTAAAAAATATTTTGTATGGGAGAAAGTTCAACTGTATTCCCCCTTGCGACGCAAAGTATACTTTATATATACACACACACATATATATATATCTACATTATATTAAAGTTATCTTTTTGAGCGATTTTGTAAAAACTCCCCTATTCTTGCGAAAAATACTTAAAACATATATATTTTATGATAAATATGTGTAACATAAGTTAATGCATCATATTACTGACAAATAAATTATTATTATAATTACTAAGTGATATCAAAAAAAAAACCGATAAATTATAATGTCCGACCGTCCGTCCGTCCGACAAACATTATCTTGGCGTGAGAGAGACAGTGAGAGGAAGAGATAGGGCGACAGATAGAGAGAGAGAGATATTCTTTATCTCTCATTCTCTCTCTTTATCTATCTCATTCTCTCTCTCTCTATCTCTTTATCTCTCACTCTCTCTCTCTCTCTCTCTATCTCTATCTCTCATTCTCTCTCTCACTCTCGCTCTCGCTCTCTATCTCCCATTCACTCTTTCTTATTCTCTCTCTCTTTCTCTCTATCTTTCATTCACTCTCTCTTATTCTCTCTCTTTCTCTCTATCTTTCATGCTCTCTCCCTTATTCTCTCTCTCTTTCTTTCTCTCTATCTTTCATTCTCAGTCTCTCTATCTCTCTCCCTCTCTCTATCTCTCATTCTCTCTCTCTCTCTCCCTCTCTCTCACTCTCTATCTTTTTATTTCTCATTCTCTCTCTTTATCTTACTCGCTCCCACTCTCTCACTCCCTCTCTCCATTTATTATTCTCTCTCTATCTCTCCTTCCATCTATCATTCTCTCTCTATCTCTCTATCTCTCTTTCTTATACTCTCTCTCTCTTTATCTCTCATTCTCTCTCTTTATCTATCTCGTTCTCTCTCTCTCTCTTACGCTCACTTTATCACTCACTCTCTCTCTTTATCTATCTCATTCTCTCTCTATCTATCTCTTGATCTCTCATTCTCTCTCTTTATCTATCTCATTCTCTCTCTATCTATCTCTTGATCTCTCATTCTCTCTCTCTAGCTCTTTATCTCTCATTCTCTTTCTTTAATTATCTCACTCTCTCCCTCTCAATCTCTTACCCATTCTCTATCTCTCTCCCTACTCTCTCACTCTGTCTCCCTAATTCTCCCTCTCTCTCACACACACTCCCTCATTTTTACTCACTATCTCCCTCTCACAGTCCCTCATTATTACTCACTCTCACTCTCGCACGTCCTCGCTCTCCCTCAATCTTACTCGCTCCCACTCTCGCACTCTATCACTCTCTCTCTCTCTCTCTCTCTCTCTCTCTCTCTCATTCTCGCTCTCGCTCTTTATTTCCCATTCACTCTTTCTTATTCTTTCTATCTTTGAATTCACTCTATCTTATTCTCTCTCTTTCTCTCTATCTTTCATTCACTCACCCTTATTCACTTTCTTTCATTCTCTCTCTTATTCTCTCTCTTATTCTCTCTCTCTTTCACTCTATCTTTCATTCTCTCTCTCTTTCACTCTATCTTTCATTCTCTCTCTCTTTCACTCTATCTTTCATTCATTCTCTCTCTCTTTCTATCTATCACACATTCTCTCCCCCTCTCTCTTTGTCACTCATTCTCTCTCCCCCCCTCTCTCTATCACTCATTCTCTATCTCCCCCTCTCTCTCTCACCATCTATTATTCTCTCTATATCTCTCCTTCCATCTATCATTCTCTCTCTAACTCTCCAGCTTATTCTCTCTCTCTCTCTCTCTCTCTCTCTTAATCTCTCATTCTCTCTCTTTATCTATCTCATTCTCGCCCTCTCAATCTCTTACCCATTCTCTCTCTCGGTCTCCCTAACTCTCCCTCTCTCCCTCACTCTCACTCTCTCTCCCTCACACTCCCTCATTCTTACTCACTCTCTCCCTCTCACAGTCCCTCATTATTACTCGCTCCCACTCTCGCATCCTATCACTTGCTCTCTCATTCTCGCTCTCACTCTCTATCTCCCATTCACTCTTTCTTATTCTCTCTCTCTTTCTCTCTATCTTTTATTCACCATCTCATATTCTCTCCCTTTCTCTCTATCATTCTTTCACTCTCTCATATTCTCTCTCTTTCTCTCTATCTATCATTCTCTCTCTTATTCTCTCTCTCTTCCTCTATATCTTTCATTCTCTCTCTCTCTATCTCTCATTCTCTCCCGCAGTTTATATTTCATTCTCTCTTATTCTCTCTCTCTTTCTTACTATCTTTCATTCTCTCTCTCTCTCCATCCCTCATTCTCTCCCGCACTTTATCTTTCATTCTCTCTTATTCTCTCTCTCTTTCTCTCTCCCTCTCGCTATCTCTCATTCTCTCTCTCTCTCTCTATCTGTCTCTCTATCTCTTCCTCTCACTGTCTCTCTCGCTCTGTCTCATTTTCTTATTCTCCGTCCGTCCGTCCGTCCGACAAACATCATCTTGGCGTCAGAGAGAATGAGTCAGAGCGAGAGAATAAGAGAGAGAATGAAAGATAGAGAGAATAAGAGAGAGAATGAAAGATAGAGAGAAAGAGAGAGAGAGAGAATAAGGGAGAGAATGAAAGATAGAGAGAAAGAGAGAGAATAAGAGAGAGTGAATGAAACATAGAGAGAGCGAAAGAGAGAAGAAGAAAGAGTGAATGGGGATAGAGAGCGAGAGCGAGAATGAGAGAGAGAGAGAGTGAGTAATAGAGGGCGAGATAGAGAGGGAGTGCGAGAGTGAGAGTGAGTGATAGAGTGCGAGATAGTGAGGGAGTGCGAGAGTAAGAGTGAGTAATAATGAGGGACTGTGAGAGGGAGAGAGTAAGGAAGAATGAGGGAGAGTGAGGGAGAGAGAGGGAGTGTTAGGGAGACAGAGAGAGAGAGTGAGGGAGAGAGATAGAGAATGTGTAAGAGATTGAGATGGAGAGAATGACATAGATATGATGATATAGATAAAGTGAGAGAGAATGAGAGAGAGTGAGGGAGTGCGAGAGTACAGTGAGTAAGAATGAGGGACTACGAGAGGGAGAGAGTTATATAGCGCGAGAGTGAGATCGAGTAAGAATGAGGGACTATGAGAGGGAGAGAGTGTTATAGCGCGAGAGTGAGATCGAGTAAGAATGAGAGAGAGTGAGGGAGTCCGAGAGTAAGAGTGAGTAAGAATGAGGGACTGTAAGAGGGAGAGTGTGAATATGAATGAGGGATTGTGAGGAAGTGTGAAGGAAAGAGTGAGAGAATGGGAGAGAGAATGAGAGATAGAGAGAGAGAATGAGAGATAGAGAGAGAGAATGAGAGATAGAGAGAGATAATGAAAGATAGAGAGAGAGAATGAGAGATAGAGAGAGATAATGAAAGATAGAGAGAGAGAATGAGAGATAGAGAGAGAGAATGAGAGATAGAGAGAGATAATGAAAGATAGAGAGAGAGAATGAGAGATAGAGAGAGAGAATGAGAGATAGAGAGAGATAATGAGAGTTAGAGAGAGAGAATGAGAGATAGAGAGAGAGAATGAGAGATAGAGAGAATGATAGAGAGAGAGAGAGAGAGAAGGAGGGAGAGGCAGAGAGAGAGGGAATGAGGGAGAGAGTGATATAGTGCGAGAGTGAGAGCGTGTAAGAATGAGAGAGAGTGAGGGATTGCGAGAGTGACAGTGAGTAAGAATGAGGGACTGTGAGAGGGAGAGAGTGATATAGTGCGAGAGTGAGAGCGAGTAAGAATGAGGGAGAGTGAGGGAGTGCGAGAGTAAGAGTGAGTAAGAATGAGGGACTGTAAGATGGAGAGAGTGAATATGAATGAGGGTTTGTGAGGGAGCGTGAGGGAGAGGTTGAGAGAGTGAAAGAATGAGAGAGAGGATGAGAGTTAGAGAGAGAGAGAGAGATTGATTGATTGATGTATTTATTGGGCCAATTATGGGGTAGAAACCCCATAGGCACTAAAGCGAACTGTAACTTAGAGTAAAACTTTTTTAAAACTAGATAATAATATAAAATTGCACATCAAAAATATAAAATAAAAACCATGACAGAGTAAAGAATTAAAATAACAAAATAAAATATATGTACAATTGATTAATAGATTGATAAATTAAAACTTAAAAATAAATTATATAATAGTTTAATAACAAAATAGTTAGCTTTGCATATCAACCGCAATATAAAATAAAAAAGAATATATATAATGAATACAATGAATAAATAAATAAATAGTAACAAAAATGACATATAATGACGCAATGAAATGCAGAAGAAATGACAGATGAAATAACACAGCAATGCTGATTAAACTTAAACTTATATATCCAGGTGATAGAGAGAATTAGAGGTAGAGAGAGAGAGAGAGAGAGAGAGAGAGAGAGAATGAGCGATCGATTGATAACTATATTTATTTGCGCCAAATTTGATACAACCGGATGGCTCTAATCATATAAAATAGAACATATAAAATAAATTAGACAACTAAAGTAGAATTAATATAACCGATAATACATATGTAAAATAATAATTCACGCTAAATTAAAATTTAAATAATCTACGTCGCAAGCATTGGACATAAAATCGGATAAGTCGCTATCCATCCTCATGGAGAAATTTTTATAATACTGTCACGTCCAGACTTGCACCAATTACTATATAAAAAATATTACAAGAAGGCAAATGGTTAATAAACCATTCGCGTTCCTTTCGCTCTTGTTTGACTAGGACTAGCCTTACGTCTCCGGGAGTAGCGAGCGAAGTTATTTTGAGAGTAGAGATGCAGGATATAATGTGGGATAAATAAAATAATATGTGTTTATTTTCGTATTAATTATGCATTATTTATTTAAATATAATATGCTGTTTTTCTTTAAATGAACACGTGAAACTAAATTATTACAGCTTTTTAATGGGCAAAAACACATAAATTTACACTATTTTATTAACAATTGTATAAAATTATTTAAGTCGAGTAACGATTAATTTTGATTAAATAAACAAATGTACGGCGAACATATTAACACATTATAGAATAAAAAAAATACACAAGGTTATTTTATTATAAATATTAATAATCAGTAATTGAAATAGGAATCATTATAAGTAAATGCAGATAAAAATAAAAAAAATGGTTGTCGTTTAAAACATGAATTATAGTTAATAAATTGTAATTCAAACCGTGAATATTTCAATTCAAATACAATGTAACGAATAATTATTATAAATAAATTGTAATATGTAATAATAATTGTTTTAAAAGAAAAACGGTTGGTTCAGCAATCGAAATAACATAAAATATCAGGTTGCCTTTACGAATAATACAAGCGTATAGATAGCCGAAAAGAATATACCTTAAGTACCCAAATATATAGATATATATATGTATATATATATATATATATGTGTATATTCGGTGAGGAACGAAGGTCCGCCTTGAACGTGGGTAGCGGTGTCAGATTGCCGTATAATGTCCTGCTAGACCTGCGGGCGTCGACGTTAGATGCGTATGCTGTTGGAGCTCGACAATTTCCAGATGTCGAAGTCGTAGTTCCTCGACTACGGCTTGTAGATGTCAATGATACATCTCGATTCCTCTTGTGATTTTTAATACGTATTACTTAAAGTTCAAGTAGCAGAGCCACGCCCTCGGATAAAAATCAAAGAGTTGTCCAGCAGAGCTTCGCCTTGCGAAAGCTTTAGATGAAAATTTAGGAGTGGCTGTGTCTGTTCTGGGTCCTCTTTATATACCCTAAAATCTATGCATCTCTCCTTGTCTTACACTTCTTCCTTGTCTTACACTTTGCCTTATATGGAAATTGTGTAAGTAGTTCTCGATTTTTCTGTGCTTGCACCCGATTGGACCGTTAGATGTGCGTAGTTAAAAATTGTCGAATCCCATGCATTTTCTGTATCGCTTCGTAGTTAATTCGGAGAATTTGCTGTCCCCCTTTTATTACTGCGACGTTATCCAAAGAACGGCTTAATTTATTACTTCCTTCTAATGCTCGAATTTTCTAGTCGATGTTTCCCATTGCCGGTTCTTCTCCGAGCATTGATTTTATAGTGCAGTACAAAAAAACTCTTGCGTAACCCTTCGTTTCGATCTCACTATCGGCGATCCCGCTTATGTGCGTATTGGCTTTGAATAATATCTTCAACTCTACGTATCAGTCTCTGTTTCGTTTGAAACACTCGTAAAATAATCTGTTCCTTAGCTTTATAAATTATATTTTATATTACTGCATTTACTTAGAATCATTCTTTATCAACCTTATTTTGTTCGTCTTCTACGCCGTATTTTTATTCTAAACTACGCAGTACTTTTTACGAAAAATAATAATATAATTTTCGTCGGGACGCGACAACTCCCCCCCTTTTTTAAAAACGACGCCCTCGTCGTTGATCAATATTATTATTATATTATTATTTCTCTTAACATAAGATATCATACTTAATTTTAAATTATAAACATTATTTCGGTTAATTTTTCTTTATTTCTTATGGTGAACTTTATAAACCATATTACAATTATTTCTTTCGTAGTTCAACTTCGTTTGTTATTATTTTTCATACATCTATTACATTATTTCAAACAGTTTAACAGTATTGGTATAGTTCATCTATAAAAATAGATACTTAATAAAAAAAATAATTTTATTATTACAATTTTTATTCTAGATATTCCGAAAAATTGTGTAATTATTATTAAATGTTTTTTTCTGTAGATAAAAAAATGTATTTATCTTTAGTTTGTACTCCTAATTTTTAGTATACATCAAGTCATGTTAAAAATATATGTTACTAATATTTTTTTTGTCTCGTAGCCACATTTTTTTTACAAAATTTTCAATTTTCTTCTATAATATTTGTATGCTTACATATATATTTTCTAAAAGGTCAAAGAAAAGAGTTAAAGATTAGTTTCCTCTTTTTTACATTTATTCAATTAATAATTCTACTATTACGAATTGTTGAAGAGAAGAAAAAAAAAATTTTCTTATTCTTATGCAATATATAGATTCTCCCTTCAATGTGAACAATGTTAGTACATCCTATCTTAATAGTATATTTATATATTTTTTTTTATAAAAGGATTAGGAGTGAAGAAAATTTGATTTTCTTCGCTCCCACTCCCCCCCAAAATAAATCAAACACATAATTTTTTTGACCCTTTTTTTTTTAGAATTTTCTTTTCAGCCATTATAAACAAAGATTCACTTTTAATCTAATAGAATATATAATTGAGAAATAGTTAATTTAGTTTCATAAGAAAAAGATACAATCGCTACAAATGAAAAAATAAAATGAGCAATACATAAGTGACAGTGCGAAAATTGAGTAGGCTAAGTAGGCCCATATAGAACCATCCTCCTATATCTTGGGAGAAAGAGTAGACTACACTGAATAAACGGTACGACAGAGTAACCCAAGAAGTTACAAAACTGTTCAATGCTTGCGTATCATAGAATTGTGGCAGCAACGTTCGTTTTTATTCGCTTAATTCCATTATGTTTCACGTTAAAAGGACTAATTTACACTCTTTTTATTTTTATTTTTTTGAGGAAAAATTTAAATATTCGTCGTTTTCTTGATTCTATTTAAACTATCAACTGTAGAAACTTATTTGTTATGTTCAAGTAAAAAAGAGAAATCGTTTGAATTTGTTTACTTTTTAGTCTCCAATGAAAGAATATTAATTTTGAATAATATTTAAATAAATTCACCAGAATTTTACTACTAATTATATTATTTTTGTAATTTTTTTTTTGCTACACATTGTTTTATTGGTAATATTAACATGAGAAAAATATTATTTATCTGTATCAATTATCATTGGATATCCTAAATTGTTTTATAAAATTTTTAAAATTTATTTGTTATGTACGTTTTTTTTTTTATACCATTCGAAACAATTAGCATACCTATTGTTTATAAATAAAAGGAAAATCTTCTAATGTGCCTGTCTTAGGTTTTATATTACTAGTTCTTTATAAAAATTGAATAATCGTATGGAATTAATCGTATGAAAATAAATGTTGTTTTTATTTTTTTTAAACTTTTTCTTTTATATACATAGTTTGTTTAAATCAGTGTTTATGAACAAAGTATTAGATTGAACACTAGTGTGAACTGCATTGGCATAAATACTAAATTGTACAATTTTAATTATTATTGTTTTTATTAATAGTTGAATTTTGAACTTTATCCACAAAATTGACAAATTAATCGAATTTTCGGCATTTTTTTTTATTAAATCAATATTATAAATATTCTCATACTTTGAATCTGAATCGATGATTTTGTCCGACATGTGTATTGATACTATCAGTGAGTTCACTTTACTTAATTACTTTAATTAATGAAGTTTTAAACTTTTTTTTTTTTATTATTAATTT
This sequence comes from Theocolax elegans, assembly GCA_026168455.1. NCBI lineage: Eukaryota > Metazoa > Arthropoda > Insecta > Hymenoptera > Cerocephalidae > Theocolax > Theocolax elegans. The sequence continues at coordinate 10,920 of JANSJX010001071.1, forward strand.
TAAAAATCTTTCTTTTCCCTCCTCTTCTCGTTTCATTGCAATCGTTATTTTGTTGTACAGATTCACCTGTGTCCATTGAGCCTAGTGTTAGATTATTTTTTTCTATTATGCCAAACTCTCCTTATATATTTATACCTGGGGGTCCTGTAAGAAGGTATGACTAATTAACAGAATTACTAGAGTCAAGGTAAGTTCAGTTGTAATTATTTATATAGGTTTACATTTTGAACGGATTCACTGTACCCTGAGCTAACCAAGAACAAGCCGAAACGTTTGAACACTTATTAAATATATTACGGTACTGCTTCTGCTGCTGCTGCTTGTGCTGCTGCTGGTGGTGGTGGTGGTGGTGGTGTTGCCGCTGCTGCTGCTGCCGTGTGTGCGCAAGAAGGTTTTGCGAGTGCAGAGCTACGTACGAAACGAAGAAGCATTGGTTGACTCGAGGGGGAGGGGATGACGAACGAAGGAGCAGCTCCGCGCCAATAGTATCGTAGTTTCTATTAGCCCGTACGTACAGATAAATAATTAGTTATGTAAGAACATATTCGATCGGTTCGTTTTGAATGATGACGAGTGTATGTGAGTATTACTACTTTAGGTGTAAACTGAAATGTGACTTTGTTATTTAATAACGAATTTACGAGTTTGAAAGTGGTCATTCGTTAGTCGACAGATTGTAAATTTCCCTTAGAAACCCTGAAAATGTTATCAGATTTCGTCATCTTACCGTTTTCGAGTACGAGGGAAAAAACAAAAATGTTGTTAATTATTAATAACAATTTACGAGTATGCGAGGTGGCTCATTCGATAGTCGGCAAAGAGTAAGTTTCCCTTAGGAACCCTGAAAATGTTATCAGATTCGTCTATCTCTTACCGTTTTTTGAGTTACGAGGGAAAAACAATAAATGTTGTTAATTATTAATTAACAATTTACGAGTATGCGAGGTGGCTCATTCGATAGTCGGCAAAGAGTAAGTTTCCCTTAGGAACCCTGAAAATTTTATCAGATTTCGTCTATCTCTTACCGTTTTCGAGTTATAAGCGAAAAACAATAAATGTTGGTTAATTATAAATTAACAATTTACCAGTTCGAAAGTTGTCAAATTCGTTAGTCGACATTTATAACCGATTTCGAGTAACGCGGAGAAATAATAATAATACGTGAGAGAGATTGATGATTGATTGAGTAGTTTATTCGG
>JANSJX010001072.1:0-12117 GCA_026168455.1 Theocolax elegans
CTGTTCAATATGTCAAGATAATTATACAAAACCTGTGCAGCTCAACTGCAAACATATCTTTTGTGAAAATTGTATAGAACCGTGGCTCATCACAGAAATTGGCTTGGTCTGCCAACCTCTTCAGGCTATTTTTTATTGATAACACACAAATAACAAATTAACAGAACGCACAAACAATATTGAAAAACTTAGATATAAAAAAATACCTTTTTTATAATCGGATAACCGATTCGTCAAGCGGTTAGATAAACAGTCAACATAAGCAAAACTCGGTGTATTTATATATATATCGCTAAAGGTAGTGTAACGTAAACATTGTACAACTGTCAAATCAGGCATTTAAATTTCTGAGAACTGGGAAATAAGAGCTATTTAAAAATCTAATATTGTCTTTCTTATTAATATTATTAACATCAAGTTTAATGTGTAACATTTCCGAAATAAGACGCTTTTTATAATTGATCTCCCTATCGACAATTTTTACACCATCCCAATCAAATTCATGTTTATTTAAAAACATATGTTGATTAATAACTGAATCAGTATTGTTATTCTTTTTGTGTTCATTAATCCTCGTTTTTAGTAAACGTTTAGTTTCACCAACGTAAGATGCAGGACAGTCTTTACAATTTAATTTATAAACAACATTCATCTGTTCAAACTTTTTTGTACCATCTTTACCCAGTTTAATAATAGAATTCAAACTTTTTTGAACTAATGGTAGAGTTTGAATATTAACAGACCTTAATATGCGAGATAATTTATCAAAATTCTGAGAAAAAGGTAATGGTAAATAGGCAAGACGTTTAATTCTGGAAGTAGATTGAATATTTTTTTTAAATTTTAACTTATTTAGACGGAAGTGAATATTTTGTTTAATAAATTTGATATTGTAGTCATTGTCGATAAGTAGATTTTTTACAATATTTAAATTAGTTGTATGATATCGTACATCTGATAATAAAAAAGTCTGTCTACTAAATTATAAATAACATTCTTTTTTTGTTGAGTTGGATGATTTGAAAAATAATTAATCAATCGACCAGAAGCTATGGGTTTTCGGTACCAATTTGTTATAATACGATCATTTTCTCTAATTAAGGTAATGTCAAGAAAATTGATTTTTTTGTTTATTTCTAATTCTGAAGTAAATTGTAAATTTTTATTATATGAATTAAAAATATTTATAACTAAATTTACATGTTCTTTCTTAACACACAAGATAGTATCATCAACGTATCTAAAATAAAAAAGTGGTTTGCAATTATGTTCGTTCAATAATTTATTTAAGCAATCAACATATAACAGCTGGTTAATAAATTTAACAAAAATAGATATTCCTAATGAAGTTAAAGACATTGTTACTCTTGGTCCGAATTTTAGTCTTAAATCGAATTTATCGAATCCAATAGTTATTGATATCATTAAAAGCACGGAAAATTGTTTGCAAACTTTAGATATCAGTAAAGTTGTTAGTTCAAATATTAGAGAACAAATGATAAATAACATCAATTTAACCATAAAAACAAAAATCATTTAGATAGTAAAGAAAAAGTACTTATCAATAAAATTAATACTACAAAAATTTTTTTAAATAACAATCCAAACATATTTTTTACTACTTCGGATAAAGGTAACAAAACAGTTTGTATGTACAAATCCGATTATGTTACAAAAATGACTAACATTTTTTCGGATAATACTGTCTATAGGTGTATTTCTAAGAATCCATTAAAAAACTTACAATCTTCTACTTCTAAAATTTTGAAACATTTAAATAATCATGGATTTTTACAACACAAATTTCACACTATTGCACTCACCTGTTCTAATACTTTTTTAGCGAAAGGTTATGGTTTACCAAAAATCCATAAGATTGATAACCCGTTAAGACCTATCATTTCTTTAGTTAATAGCCCTACACATTTTCTTGCTAAAATAATTTACAATGAATTAAAAACAGCTATTAAATTACCGAAATCTCACATTAACAATAGTTTTCATTTGAAAGAAAAATTAAAGGATGTTATTTTAGACAATGATCATGTTTTACTTTCATTGGATGTTGTTTCACTTTTTACTAACATCCCTTGCAATTTAGTATTAGATAGTCTAGAAAGACGTTTTTCTTCTATTAATAATAAATGTCGCATTCCGTTCAATGAGATCTTAGTATGTACGAAATTTCTTTACAACAATACATATTTTGTTTTTAACATATCTATTATCAACAAATTCATGGTACTCCCATGGGTTCTCCGATTTCTCCGTTATTTGCTGATATTGTATGGATGATTTGGAAAATGATTGCTTAAATAAATTATTGAACGAACATAATTGCAAACCACTTTTTTATTTTAGATACGTTGATGATACTATCTTGTGTGTTAAGAAAGAACATAGTTATAAATATTTTTAATTCATATAATAAAAATTTACAATTTACTTCAGAATTAGAAATAAACCAAAAAATCAATTTTCTTGACATTACCCTTAATTAGAGAAAATGATCGTATTATAACAAATTGGTACCGAAAACCCATAGCTTCTGGTCGATTGATTAATTATTTTTCAAATCATCCAACTCAACAAAAAAAGAATGTTATTTATAATTTAGTAGACAGAGCTTTTTTATTATCAGATGTACGATATCATACAACTAATTTAAATATTGTAAAAAATCTACTTATCGACAATGTCTACAATATCAAATTTATTAAACAAAATATTCACTTCCGTCTAAATAGGTTAAAATTTAAAAAAATATTCAATCTACTTCCAGAATTAAACGTCTTGCCTATTTACCATTACCTTTTTCTCAGAATTTTGATAAATTATCTCGCATATTAAGGTCTGTTAATATTCAAACTCTACCATTAGTTCAAAAAAGTTTGAATTCTATTATTAAACTGGGTAAAGATGGTACAAAAAAGTTTGAACAGATGAATGTTGTTTATAAATTAAATTGTAAAGACTGTCCTGCATCTTACGTTGGTGAAACTAAACGTTTACTAAAAACGAGGATTAATGAACACAAAAAGAATAACAATACTGATTCAGTTATTAATCAACATATGTTTTTAAATAAACATGAATTTGATTGGGATGGTGTAAAAATTGTCGATAGGGAGATCAATTATAAAAAGCGTCTTATTTCGGAAATGTTACACATTAAACTTGATGTTAATAATATTAATAAGAAAGACGATATTAGATTTTAAATAGCTCTTATTTCCCAGTTCTCAGAAATTTAAATGCCTGATTTGACAGTTGTACAATGTTTACGTTACACTACCTTTAGCGATATATATATAAATACACCGAGTTTTGCTTATGTTGACTGTTTATCTAACCGCTTGACGAATCGGTTATCCGATTATAAAAAAGGTATTTTTTTATATCTAAGTTTTTCAATATTGTTTGTGCGTTCTGTTAATGTGTTATTTGTGTGTTATCAATAAAAAATAGCCTGAAGAGGTTGGCAGACCAAGCCAACGAAACGTCGCTTGGAAGAAAAACTTTTGTGTTTTTTTTCTTTTCCTTCGCCTCCGTCAGATCGACAAATTCCTACTAAAAATAACTTAGTTAAAATTGCGCTGCAAAAATGTAACTTATTTATATATTTTACGATTAACAAATTATATTATGTATTATCATTATAATCACAGCGACAATATGAATGTTATATCGTTAAAAAAAATGTATTATTTTATAAAAGTGACTTGTTCGAGCACTTCCAAAAATGTACTGTATTCAAATAATTATTAAAAAACAAATAAAGATATTTTTGGAAGAATAAAATTTTCCATTTCCATTTTACAATTGTTTATTTATAATTATTTACTTATAATTACTTGCTTTATTAATAAAATAATTTTTACTTATTTATTACAAAATTATAAACATTTAGTATTTTAATATTAGCTAAAATGTTTATTATATATATATTTGAATTACGCGGCATTCAAAAATATATAGCATTAATTAAAAACGTTCGCGCATGCACAATGTGTTGCGCGTAACTCGCTTAGACAATAAGGCCCCAGAATATATGTACGTTCTCGGACTGCGGGGTTTTTTTTTACCCAGAAGCTATGTGCATTCTAGGACTGTCCCAGGATGTACGTACGTTCTGGGACTGTCCCAGGATGTACATAGCTAACCTACTACTTATATTATAATCTTTTCACTAATTATTACTACGTTACTTCTATATTATTAATTCAAAGGATATTAAAAAAATAAATTCATATCTAACGCATCGTCTAAGATTAAAATAAGCTTATTCGACACGATTGATTATAAAGAAAATTAGTAAAATAATAAGATAAAAAAAAATAATATAATGAAACCATAAGACGGGATTACAAATGAAACGGCAAATTAAAAACAATGCGGTCCGGTATTTCCCGCGAGTTCGCGATCGGTGGTTTCGGAATTGAGGAAAAGAAGGAAAGGTAACAAGTTCACGCAGAGACGGTTCAGGGAATTGCTCACGCTAGCCGGCTGTACACGCGTGATTCTTGTTTACGCCGAGACAGCATAGAGTCTAGCTCTGGCTGGCTGTACATGCGCGGGGAGTGATACCTTTACCCGGTAACTCCTTTCTCAATTTCCTTCACGATTGTCGAAGTCGATTTTCTTCACCGCCGAGACAGTACAGAATAGCATTCTGTCTGGTTTTACACGCATCGTATGATATCGAAGTCCACAGGAGGAATTTAAAGATTAGAGTTTTCTCTAATTATCCGTCGACTGTGACTCAATTGACTCAACAGGGCAAAGTTATGAGATGGATGACGTCGAGGTAAAGGGCTAGGATTGGCGTCGAAAGGAGAGCCGGAGGAGGAGAAGCTCTTCCAGGCTGCGTCCATATTTCGACTGCACACGGAGACCTTGACCGATCGATCGATGCCTCCGCTCAATGTGCGGCGGCTCGAACGATCATCTACGCATGTGCAGTGAAACCGCTATTGCAATAGCAGTGGTGGGGATGCGCTCGTTGCATCTGCACAAATCCATGTCCGATGCAACCGCTGCCAAACGGGCGCATTTGGTTAAACTAGAAAAGGTAAAAATGACGGGAAAGAGACGAGTGTGTGTGTATATATATATGTTGTTTTAAGTAAATGAGACAACGTAATATTTTAAATAATGACTATTAAAAATGGCAAGAGCGTGCGAAGTAAATTCGAATAATTTACTTTCTGGTAAAATATGTAGAGTTTTTAGAATGTATGCAAATTAATAATGCTGATGATTGTAGTTAATAATAATTGATAGTTGTTGTTAAAATACTAATGTTCATACAACTTACAAATTAAAGAACAAAAATATATTAGATTTTGAGCAATATTAAAATTCTATATTAAGTGTAATATGATCTTCTTATTTTAAGTAAAAGTTACTTATTGGATTTAAAAAATTTTCGAAAATGTACACAAAATTTCTTTTAGTACTCGCAATTATTACAAATGCAATCCCGGAACAAGCAGTGATATAGTAAACAAAACTTACAATATTGTGAAAATTAAGTATACGGCACTGCTTCGCATTCATCCGCCTTTGAAGTTGTCGTTGAAATACCTAGAGAAATGGCGTGATTTTTCCTTTTTTATTTTCCTGGTACTGTATTTTATTGCATTTATATGGATTTCCTAATTTAATTGACTTCTTGTAGATTTTCTATGTTCTTCAATCTTGATGCAATTATTATTTATTCTGGTTTTGTTGATGTTTTAATTTGATTTCTACACTTCTATAATAGAATGTAGCAAAATTTTGGTGAGTGATTTGAGCCTGGCCTGTTTGATGAAATCAAGAACTTGGTACGTAGATTTATTCTTATGGGTTTTTGCTGGTAGCTTCTGTACGGCTATAAAGCTATAAAGCTAACATTCTGTACGGTGATATTCACCTATCAGTCCTATCAGCGCATCCGTAACAATATATTAAAAGTTGAATAATTGTACCGAATTATCTATATTATATTAAGCTGCTTCCATCAAAAACCTTTCTCCCTTTCTGTGACGTCAATCTATTGTATGACGTAATTGTCGAAGTGACGATATTTTTGATAAATCGATGTATCACATGTTTTTTGACGTACTGTTGGGGGTTAATGTTTTTAGTTGCTTTTTTAAAAGGGGTAAAATTTGAAGGGGGAAGGGGTGGTGGTATGGGGTGTACCCTGACCACCTAGACATCGTCTTCAGGAAGTGACAATTTTTTTTGCATATTCAAGCAGGGTGGCACACTACTTACCAGTAGACGATGTCCACATGACCCGGAGGTCACCCTGACCACCTGGACATCGTCTTCAGGAAGTGACAATTTTTTTTGCATATTCAAGCAGGGTGGCACACTACTTACCAGTAGACGATGTCCAGATGACCCGGAGGTCACCCTGACCACCTGGACATCGTCTTCAGGAAGTGACAATTTTTTTGCATATTCAAGCAGGGTGGCACACTACTTACCAGTAGACGATGTCCAGATGACCCGGAGGTCATCCTGACCACCTGGACATCGTCTTCAGGAAGTGACAATTTTTTTTGCATATTCAAGCAGGGTGGCACACTACTTACCAGTAGACGATGTCCAGATGACCCGGAGGTCACCCTGACCACCTGGACATCGTCTTCAGGAAGTGACAATTTTTTTGCATATTCAAGCAGGGTGGCAATTCAGAAACTTTTAAAGGACGATTTCATTTCTAAAAACTCGGTAGTCTAAAGGTTAAAATGTAAAGTTTCCAAACCGAAAATATAAAAATGTGATTTGTGTTAATAGTACTTTGAGTAATAAATATCAAATACACTATAATTTTTTTCCCTTAAATGAGAATAGAGTACAATCTTGTTTCCAAAACTTTCTTTTCTAAAAAAATGCAAGGTTAAGAAAATACTCATTAGGTATAAAGGAATAGATACATTCCTACCCAGACAGCACTTCATATTGCAGCGATATTGTTGGAATAATGTCATATTGCTACAATATTGTCAACATACATTGTCTGATTTTAGTATTTTATTAATTAATGAACGCATCAATGAGGATAATAATTTAAGCTAAGAATTGTTGTATTGTCTTATGTTTTGACGAAAATTCGTACTATATTTCGAATTACCTATAACCAAATTTTTTAATTCTTTTGGATATGTGGGTGAAAATCATCTAACGTGCACATTTGTGTAATAGTGAAATATATCCCATTATATCATATATAAAATTACGAATAATATATTCTAAGTACAATATATGTAATTTAATGTAAGTCAGCCGTGAAACTTGATAAAAGTTGATTTTATTGCCAAGTTTAAGTTGCTTAAAGTTTGAAATGTAACGTCCCCTGGCTGTAAGAAGGCCATAATCGCATATTAACTGGTGCGATTATAGGCGTATTTCTTTATTTCAAAAACGGGTTCAAAACTTAATTGTTCATTTTGTTAACCACGATTAAAATCAAGTTGAAAATCTGAACATTTACTGATTTTTGAAGTGCACTGAACTTGCTGAACTTTGTAACAAACTTGTTATTAATAATAGCTGTGTTATGATTAATGTCTTTAAAATTAATTGTAAACATAAAACATTTTTCTGACCAGGTGAAATTGTTAACTTTTGATTTATTTTAGAGGTAAAAATTTATTTTTAATGTTTCATGATGTTAAGCAAAAAATACGGGCATGTTTTTGTGGTAATTCAGCGGTTACCTTTTTAATGTAATTCCTCTGGTAGAGTATAATTAGAAAACTAATAAATCTTTTAAAACCAATTCATAGAGTAAATTTCAGATAAAGTAACTACATAAAAACAGTATTATTCCGATGTGGAAATTTTGAATGTTAACGTAATAAAATTTAAAAAACAATCTATGTAATCTCCCTTGGCATGTAACATCCCCTGTCCAAATTTCTTTTATAACAAATAATCGATGCTGATCATTACATACCTTACTGTTTTGACTAAAAATAAACATTATTTTTTAACAATTGTTTTCTCCATTCAAAGAAACTATGCGAGTCCATCAATGGAAATGGAGTAGATGTGAGCCCCAAAAAATTAATTTTAATGAAGTAAGTTGTTACGAATGTAATTTGAATAGACAATGTGAACATTATCAATTAGGGTCGATCTCGTACGAAAATAAAACTCAGAAAAAGAGTAAAATTGTTATTTAAGATAAAAGAAGTCACTACTAAAAGAAATATTAAAAATATATAATTTATATTACAAATATAAAAATTATGAACCGACACGGTGGCGGAGTGGCGGAAACGCACCTCGGCCGGTCATGAAAGTTAAGCAGCACCGAGCGCGGTTGGCACTTGGATGGGTGACCGTTCTCGGGCTTAGCTTAAATGATCGGTTAGGTGTTTTTTCACATTCCACAACGTGAGCGGGAGGTGTGAGGCATTCGGTTTCGGTGTTAAAGTCTACGCAATGTGACCTTGCCACCCAAACAGAATTGTTCTCGAATACACCGCCCTTCTCGGAGGAGGTTTTCCTAAATGGCATTTATCCCAACGGGTTTGGCCACAGGTTTTCCCTCTCTCCACGGGCATAACCCCGGGCGAATGCGAGAAGGTGGGGTAAAGAGGGGGTAAAATTGGAAATGGAATGAATTGGAATAAAGGTGTAGGTGATACGTAAAAACCTGTAAAAAGGTGTACGTGGAAACTACCAAAATTTATTTAAAAAAAAAAAAAAAAAAAAAATTTATAAAAATTATGTTAAATTGATTATATGGAAACATTGCATATATTTTATAAATGGAAGAATTTGTTAAGAATTGTTAATTTGTAATTTTTTTATTGTTATTATCAATTAGGTATAGTTATATTCAATGTATACTCCATAAAATATGTTTATTAAAACTTTCTATCCCTATTACAAAATCTCACGTGAGAAATTGATTTTTTATTATTTAGCAAATTTAAACACCTCCAATTGAAATATCACATGAGATTTTGGCATGAAATCTCACTTGAGATCTCACGTGAGATTTTGTATTAGGGATGTATTCAAGATGTTTATGTTTTATATATCAAAATATATGTAATTCCCCTGGAATGTAAAAATTAAAAATCTTCAATACGTTGAGTAAATCAACTGATCCTGTATGCCCACTGTAAACAGGTACTCTAGAAACTGTAATTGGTCCAGAGAAACCAAAAATATATAATTTTTTTCATTTTGTTTTCTTGCATATCACAACGTCAAATGTTCACGTTAGATGATTTCACCCATGTAGGATTGTCAGGTAGCGTTACTTTAGCCATTTGACAACAACTTGAAAATAATTTATTTTTATTGTATTCACATGAAAAATGTTTTGCATGGCAATATTTACAAATTTCAGACATTGTACCTAAATAATTTTCAATTATTAAAGATTCATTAAAATATTATTTGCTATTTTACCATCATACATATTATTTTTATTTTTTTTTGTTTAGTCTTAAGTTCTGCAATAACATCTAATTTTTTTTAAATGAGGAGTAGCATTTTCATTTATTGATTCATTATCATGAACTTGAGTTTTTTAAAAAGAGTTTAAAATAGGGTAAGGTGAGGGAATTAAAGGAGGATGGGTAGTTGACCTGAAGGTCATCCTGACAACCTGGACATCGTCCTCGGGAAGTGACATTATTTTTTTGTTTTATAATTTTTTTGTTAATTTCATTTTCCCTCTGCGATTACAGGCTTGGGACTGACATATATTGTTCATATATTTTGTTCAATATATATTGTTCATTTATTTTGAAATTTTGAGTGCTACTCTTTAAAGGTGCTATTTATATGCATATTTGTAAATATTTGAATTAAGTGTGCACTTTAGATATGATTTTTTTTATTAATTAATTTATTTTAACGCTTTGTTAAAAACTTAGCAATATTAGCGCTACGCTTTAAAAGTGCTGCTTCAATTTTTGAATTGTTATGTTGTTGATTTATTTTTTTTTACCTCCGGGTCATCTGGACATCGTCTACTGGTAAGTAGTGTACCACCCTGCTTGAATATGCAAAAAAAAATTGTCACTTCCTGAAGACGATGTCCAGGTGGTCAGGGTGACCTCCGGGTCATCTGGACATCGTCTACTGGTAAGTAGTGTGCCACCCTGCTTGAATATGCAAAAAAAATTGTCACTTCCTGAAGACGATGTCTAGGTGGTCAGGGTACACCCCATACCACCACCCCTTCCCCCTTCAAATTTTACCCCTTTTAAAAAAACAACTAAAAACATTACCCTCAACAGTGCGTCAAAAAACATGTGATACATCTATTTATCAAAAAATATCGTCACATCGACAATTACGTCACACAAATAGATTGACGTCACAGAAACGGAGAAAGGTTTTTGATGGAATTTAATTTTTATTAACTTTAACTTTAACTTTAATTTTTTCTATTATATATTTTTAATATTTAATTTATTTTAAAAAAAATAATAAAAAATAAATAAATAAATAAATAAATTAAAAAATAATAGATTAACTTTAATTTAATTTTATATATATATATATAGAACTTTTATCCTCCAAATGTTGAGTAATCGATAGGTGAAAATCAATCATTAATAATTATAAATAATATTTTATTTTAAATTTTTATTTAATAAAATTTTCTATTTTTCATGATTTTTATTTTTGACATGATCAATTTACGAGAAATTGCCCATATATACATGTAAAATCTAAATGTGCATAAATTAAAGGTTACCTAATTATCTTTTTTTATTGTATTCATACAATTGTAATTTTATTTATTTTTTCACATATAATAATTACAAAGGAAATAAGGTCGGACAACGCCATAAGAATAATAATAATAATATAAAATCAAAGAGTGTTTTAATTGAAGAATAATAAAATCCAATTATTATTGTAATTATGTGCATTAAAAAATAGACAATAATAAATGTTAACAAATAAGTAAGATTATTATTACTTAGTATTAATATATTATATTTATCTAAACTTTGAAAATGAAAAATTAAATCTAATAACTTATAACTTCATATAGTTTAAATGTTTTCCTAATAATTAATATTGATACAAGAAAATAAATCAAAAGTTTAAATCGACCGAGGGAGCGTTAGCGACCGAGGTATTTGTTGCTAGTATATATATTATTGTATTTCTAACGTAAAACATACTGTTTGTTAAAAAATAAATTTGTAAAATAATTGAAGAAACGTTTTAATGCCTTATTAATTTCTTTATTAATATTCTTATAATACGTATATTTATTATATTTATTACATTATATATAATAAATTGTTATACATAAGTTTACAAAATTCAATATTTTTCTAAAATACCAAAACTTTTAAACGATATTCCTGAAACTATAGCAAGAATAATGGCTAATGTTTTAGAAACGTTTACGATTTGCCAACATTTTACACATAGTATTTAAATAAAATTAAAAGACATATTTGGTAATAACAGGGTCCAATTTGGAGTTGAGCAAAAATTATTCGAATACGAATAACGAATAAAATGAAACGAATAATTATCTAAATATTTTCTACGAATAAATTTATTTAACTAAAATCTTATTCGAATAGTTATTCGTTATTTATATCTATTTATTTGTAATTCGGCTATTCGATTATTCATTTATTCGTAATTCTATATTCGATATCGTGAACCGTGTGGTGATAAGATATAGCAGCAACATCAGCTACATACGACGGGTCCGTTATTGTTTGCCCCTCGGTACCTGTTACGTAGTTGCTGACAATCGACATCTGGCAATTGCTTTGCTTGGAGGATCGACATGCGCATTTCGACGATTAGCCAGAGCTTTAGAAATGTAATTTACCCATGGGAGTCCTATCGGAATTGTTTAAACTTGCTCGGAAGTATGTTTAATGTACATAACCTAACCTTGCTTTTGTTGTTGCAGGAAGCGATAAGTAAGGATGTTGTTCTTGTGTAAATGACTGGTGGAAGAATAGAGAACATGAGCAGGAAGAGAGAGAATTGTAAAAGATTATATTGAGAACCTGCACCTCTTGGACACTTTGTAGGTTCAGTTTTCTTGGCCTCTTCTATGATAAACATACCTTCCATTATGTGCGCTGTAATGCTGCCTGGTGTGGGTAC